>QRFJ01000063.1:893772-974538 GCA_006176705.1 Cocos nucifera
TCCCCCTGCCAGAACCTGGCAAGGAGAGGGCGCACGCCACCCTGGCGTGGCCCAAGTTGGAGGCGCCTAGGAGTCCTTGTTGGACAAGGACTCCACCTCCCTTTTGGATTCCAATCAGAGTTCTACTAAGAATCCAGTTTGACTGGTCTTAGGCACCCTCTAAGGAGGAATCCAGGGGTCTCTATTCCAACCAATCAGATTTAGATCTGATTTCACAAAGGGTTGTGATTGGTTGGGAGGAAGAGGAGTTGGATCACGCTTAGTCTATAAATAAGACCCTGCGCCCAACTCAGATTCAAAATGCAATTAGAATAGAGATTTCCCACGCCCCAAGGCTGCCTCTCCCCTCTTCCTCCATGCCTAAACTTCTCCTCCTTCTCCTCTCCACGTCCAAAAGAGTTTTGGACTTAGGTTGGTGCATTCCAGATCAAAAGAAAGGCGATCAAAAGAAGAAGGCTGCACTGCTGCAAAGGACGACTGCTGATCTTCAAAAGGAGTTTTGAAGATCCTCCAGATCAGATCCAGATCTGATTTTTGGAGGTGTGATAGAGAAGAAGAGGATCTCCAGATCCAACCTGAGTGGATACCGGTAGAGGCCAGGCGCTTGCGTGGCTAGATCCAGAACCTTCCGCTGCAATCAGGATCATCTACAGGGTAATAGGATTACCCAAATCAGGTAAATTAAATTTGATTTAATTTATCTTATTTTATTTTATTTATTAAAATAATAAGAATCAGATCTAAAACATATCAAGATCTGATTGGGATCAAGAGAAAAATTTTTGAAATATATCTCTTGATCTGATCAGATCTGGACGAACCTGGACCGGGAAATCAGGATTTTCCCTTCAACTGGTATCAGAGCCATGGTTCTAAATTATTTAGATCTAATTTTAATTTTATTTTAATTAGAAAATAAAGTGATTTCAGATGTCACATGAGATGTGATCAGATCTGAAATCAAAAAAATTAAAATTAAATGATTTGGATCTAAGAACATGAAGATATGCATGACTAGTTCTAGAATAGAATAGTTCTATAGAATAGTTTTGCATGTCTTTGATTTAATCTGATTAAATCATATTTTAGATCTTCTTATTTACTATTTTCTGATATTATAAGTGTTATAATAACATCTGATATTAAAGTGTTATAATAACATCTGATAAACAGCAAATAAAAATTATTTAATTTTAAATATCATATGAGATATGATTGATGCATGTCTAGACTAGTTGTAGAATAGTTCTACATAATTGTCTAGATTAGAATTTATTTTGATTAGATCAATTTAAATCTAATTTTTTAGATTATTATGAGATAATTTAGATCTGAAAACATGCATGATTATGATACATGAGATGTATGCAAAATATGCCATGATTAGATCTACTTTATATATGAGATATATGATATAGATCTGATATTATTTTGTAGTATTGAATGTTCCTGATTAAGGCGTTCCTCTTGGCCGTCCGGTCATAAGAACGAAGAAGGGTTTAAAGGCCCTCTCTTCCCATTCGATGGGGTGTTCTTATGACGTGTAGGGGTGCTGCGTGTTCGTCCTTAATCAGAAACCCAAAACTTACTTTCTGCAAAACCCTAGATCCTGAAACCCTAGGATTTATTGTGCATATTTTGTTTATGAACCCTAACTTAATTAAGAATTAAGTTTATGGAATATTAATTAGGTCTAAAATTGAGAATTTCAGATCTAAGACATATTCATAATACTGGGTTCGGGCTTGGGTAGCTCAATTAGGTCTAAGCGGTTGATCAAACCGAATCAAGAGTTGGTTAGATGGGATCAACAATGCTTAAATTGACCAGCCTAATAGGATTAAGTCTGGGTCAAGATCGAGTCACGATCAAGCAAGACCTAATTAGGCTCAGAGGTTAGAGTCTGGATTGTAGGCTAACCCAATTGGTTCTGACTCAACAATTTGGTGTCTAAGGTAAGTTTGGCATAGACGACCGACTGGTTTTTAATTGGAAGCTACTCGACCTGAATGCGTTCTTGTACGAGTTAATGGCATATTCCTTCCACCGGTCTCACTTACCTGGCCATATCTGTTGACACAGTTCTGATCTTGAGGTGGTCAATAATCCGAGCTGACCCATGCCACTAGGTTAGTCATAATTGTTATGACTAAGCCAAGTCTAGTTTAATGAGACCTGAATCAATTCTCCCTAAGAAAAGATTAAGTCCGAGGTCTTCCACCATTGTAGACGTGCGGGCCCTTCCCGGGGTTGATTGTTCTCGGCTGGATACAGTGGCTCAGTTGCACCGGGAAGACGCAACCATGTCTATTAGGCATTGGATGCTATGGGCTGGAGGATGAGTTGGGCTCAATATTCTGGATACGGTGAGAGACCCAATTAGGAACCCAGTCTATGCAAATGGTGGGTCTGACTTAACTAAGGAGTGGATCAATATTCCGGATACGGTGAGATTCATGAATTAGAGACCAAGTTTGGGTGCACCATGATTAGAGAATCATTGAACAAGAGTTGTTCACTCATTGGCTAACCCATCACCAATAACTGTTAGGTGAGGTGATGAGTCAGTTGGTGAGACCGCACCACCCACTAGAAATCATCAATCGCGGAGATTTTCGCATCTCTACAGAGGGAGTGTAGGGATCCGAGAAAATAGTGGGAGCTAATTTGTTTAAAAATAAAATCCCTAAATAAATTGGTCAAGTCAAAATTACAGTATCTAACTAGAATCTTTGACTCTCTATAGGAAAATGTCTGCGTCCAACCCACTGGCACGTATCCTAGACACACATAGACTGACTGGACCCAATTATAAAGATTGGCTCAGGAACTACAAAATTATTTTGGGTTCAGAGAAGTTAACCCATGTTTTGGACCAGGACCCTCCCACCTTACCAGCCCGTCCATCTGTTGAACAGAGAGCATCTCTGGAAAAATGGATTGACGAAGACAATAAGGCCAGATACTACATGTTGGGCTCGATGTCTGATGAGCTCCAGCGCCAACATGAAGATATCGGGACTGCTCGCCAAATGTTGGCTCACCTGCAGGAGATGTTTGGTGAACAGAGTCGTGCAGCCAAATATCAAGTCACAAAATGACTTTTTAAGGCTAAGATGCGTGATGGGCAGTCAGTCCAAGATCACTGTCTGACAATGATCAAGGACATGGAAGAGCTTGAGAAGCTCGGTGTGAAGTTGGACTTGGATCTGCAGAACGATATTATTCTGCAATCCTTGACTGATGCATATGGGCAATTCATCATGAATTACCACATGCATAAACTTCAGAATTCCTTGGCCGAGTTAATGAATATGCTGGTTACCGCTGAGCTTTCTATGAAAGGTTCTAAAGGCTCAGTTCTTGCTATGGAACGGACTTCTTCCAAAAGAAAGTCTTATGGAAAGAAAAAGAAGTCTGTGAAAAAGCAAAAGGTGGAAGGATCAAAGAAGAAGAAGGCAGAATCGAAGAAAAAGGCCGATGGCAAAGGAAAGTGTTTCCATTGCAACAGCGACGGCCATTGGAAGCGGAACTGCCCTACTTACCTGGCCACCCTAAAGAACAAGAAGGAAGGTCCTTCTGGAGGTATGCTCATTATTCGAGCAAAACGTGAATGCCAAACGACCTAGGGATAGTCCAAACGACAGATATCTATGGCACCTGAGATTAGGTCATATAGCAGAAGATAGGATCAACAAATTGGAGAAAAATGGGCTATTGAGTCCATTGACTTTTGAGTCATATCCAACTTGTGAATCTTGTCTTCAAGGCAAAATGACTAAACTCCCTTTTGTTGGACATGGGGAGAGGGCCACAGATCTCCTTGCCCTAGTACATACTGATGTGTGCGGCCCATTCGATGTGCCGGCTAGAGGCAATTTTGTCTACTTCATTACCTTTACCGATGATCTGTCTAGGTATGGGTATGTGTATCTTATGAGACATAAGTCTGAAGCTTTTGAAAAGTTCAAAGAATTCAGACATGAAGTAGAAAAACAAACTGGAAAAACCCATTAAGGTTCTTCGATCAGATCGAGGAGGTGAATACCTTAGCAGGGAATTCCTAGACTATCTCAAGGATAATGGCATAGTCTCTCAATGGACTCCACCAGGAACACCTCAACTCAACGGGGTTTCAGAACGGAGAAATCGGACTCTATTGGATATGGTTCGATCCATGATGAGCTTCACAGACCTCCCTGATTTTCTTTGGGGACATTCATTATTAACTTCAATCTATCTACTGAATAGGGTTCCCTCTAAAACCGTTCCTACCACACCGTATGAGATATGGCACGGTAAGAAACCAAGTCTGAGTCATCTCAGAATTTGGGGTTGTCCGGCTCATGTCAAAAGACAACAAGCGGACAAGTTAGAGTTTAGGTCCTTCAGAGCTCGATTCATAGGATATCCTAAAGAGTCATTAGGATACTATTTCTACATTCCAGAAGACCACAATGTGATTGTGAGTCGACATGCCATATTTCTTGAAAAATAGTTTATTCAAGATAGCGGCATTGGAAAGCAGATCAAGCTTGATGAGAAAGTCTCACAAGCAGAACGAGCTAAGGACCAAGTTGGAACCAAATCAGGTTGAGCCAATAAGAACACTACCTCCTCCACCTCGTAGATCGGAAAGAGTTTCCCGTCCCCCTGAAAGATACTTAGGTATTATTTCAGAGGACGTAGAGGAAATGTTCCTCATAGGTAATGGTGCTCATGGTGATGATCCCAAAACCTACAACGAGGCGATATCAGATATCGACTCCGAGAAATGGCTTGAGGCAATGAAGTCAGAGAATCGACTCGATGCACTCAAACCAAGTCTGGACCTTGGTAGATCCACCAGAAGGTATAGTACCTATTGGGTGTAAATGGATCTTCAAGAGAAAGATTGGTGCAGATGGGAATGTGGAGACATTCAAGGCTAGACTGGTGGCAAAAGGTTATAGTCAACGTGAAGGCATTGACTATCAGGATACCTTTTCCCCAGTAGCTATGCTAAAATCCATCCGCACATTGCTTGCCGTTGCAGCCTATTTCGATTATGAAATATGGCAAATGGACGTGAAAACGGCATTCCTAAATGGATATCTTGAGGAAGATATCTATATGGAACAGCCGCTAGGTTTCACATCCAGTGATACTGATCACAAGGTTTGCAAGCTGCAAAGGTCCATATATGGACTTAAGCAAGCATCTCGGAGCTGGAACACTCATTTCAATGATGTGATCAAAAAGTTTGGTTTCATCAAAAATGAAGAGGAACCATGTGTTTTCAAAAGGGTCAGTGGGAGCGCTGTTGTCTTCCTCGTATTGTACGTGGATGACATCCTCCTTATTGGGAATGATATTCCCATGTTGACATCAGTCAAGATGTGGTTGTCCAAGGAATTCTCCATGAAAGACCTAGGTGAAGCATCCTTTATTCTAGGAATTAAGGTCTATAGGGATAGACCGAATAGGATGCTAGGACTTTCACAGAAGATGTACATAGAGGAAGTACTAAAGAGGTTTAGTATGGAAAACTCTAAGAGGGGATTAATACCCTTCAGACATGGTATTCATCTTTCCAAGAAGATGTGCCCCAGCACACCTGAGGAAATAGAACGCATGAGCAAGATCCCTTATGCTTCTGCAATAGGGAGCCTCATGTATGCCATGCTATGTACACGACCTGATATAGCCCATGCTGTGAGTGTCACAAGCAGATATCAGTCAAATCCAGGTGAAGAACACTGGACTTCTGTGAAATGTATCCTTAAGTACTTGAGAAGAACTAAGGATATGATGTTGGTCTTTGGTAATGGAGAACTCCAAGTTCAAGGGATACACAGACTCGGACTTCATGTCTGATATAGATGATCGAAAGTCGACATCTGGAAGTCTGTTTGTGTGCAATGGTGGAGCTGTCAGCTGGAAGAGTTCCAAGCAAACTGTGATAGCAGATTCCACCATGGAAGCAGAATATATAGCTGCATCAGAGGCTGCAAAGGAAGCATTCTGGTACAAGAAGTTTGCTGCAGAAATTGGAGTAATGCCATCAGATGCCATTCCTCTTTACTGCGACAACAATGGCGCCATAGCCCTTGCTAAGGAGCCGAGGTCTCACCAGAAGTCCAAGCACATTGAGCGGCGATATCATCTCATCCGCGATTACCTTGAGAAAGGTTACGTTGAGGTCAAGAGAGTCAACTCCGCAGATAATGTGGCAGACCCACTTACAAAGCCGTTGGGCCAGCAGAAGATCGAAGCCCACCTTGAGAAGATGGGACTTAGACTTGTAGCCAATTGGCTTTAGGACAAGTGGGAGATTGTTAGATATATGTGCCCTAGAAGCCAGAATTGGCTGACACTTGTAATACACTTCTAGGGGCAAAATTATAATTTTGACTATAATCAATAAAATGGGTTATTTTCTATCACATATGTGTATTTAGTGTCTGTGATACATCCTTTGAGTTAATGGTAATGATAATTCATATTTTCAAGAGTTGAAAATTTAAGACATGAATAATCATTATTAACTCATAAAATGCTCCCGACCATAGGATCATCACGAGGATGGTGATTGATCCGGAAGGTTGGTGTACAATCGCTTCTCTTTAGTAGATGAGTCTTGAGTCTACGGTGTGGAGACACCGGAGCGAGAGTACAGGTACTCGTTAGAGAACGAGGGCACTGAGCGTGACCACCTCGAGTAGTCATTAGGAAGTCTACCTTCTCGTCAATGACTGACTCGATGCTGCAGTAGTGTGTCTGGTTCTTTGACCTGAGATGCATCGGCAGTTCACCTTGAGGGTGTTATAGTTTGACTACACCATTACTCGGTCTCCTAGCCATATGGAACCCTGAGGTGTATGTTGGCTATAGCATGTTCATTGTAGGAACTGGATTGCATCAAGATGGAATCTATCTACCTCGGTGGTAGAGGAGCAGCCCTATGATGAATCATGAGAATCAAGTCCAGAAGCCCATGGCCATGGCAGAGTGAAATAATAGAAAGAGTTTCTATTTAGATTTTCACATTGGACTCGAATCGAATGATTACATCATATGACAGAGACTAGGGTTTGACGAGTTCACCTTAACCCTAATCTGATCGGGGCTCAAGATAGAAGAACTTAATCACACAGGTAGCTGCACCAAGAGGTTCGCATTCAGCTCTGATGGGTTGCCACCATATACTGCTAGGTGTCACTGGTGGATTTTGGGAGCAATTAGAATGATTTAGATGATCGATCATTCTAGCTGTTCGAATCAGAAGAGTTCTGATCCATCGAAAGGAGTTTCGATGATGTCGATGATAGAGATCATGACATATCCCATTACCATACAGAACTGAACCTAACTGGGTCACACAAACAAGGGTTTGAATCTGGTGATCATCAATTGAACTGATCTAGTTCAATTGATCTGAATGAGATTCAATTAGGTTCAAGGAAATCGTGCTAGCACTCGATTGAACCTAACGTTCTTCTTTTACTATCATAAATAAGTTGTCCTGACTGAGCCAAAGGAGTTTGTGCTCAATCAGAGGCCTTCATATGGTCTGACTGGAGGTTGTCCAAGTCAGAAAAGGTTGTCTTATTTTGTAAGACATTACCTGCCATTTTTGGTCACCTGCCATTTCTTGTTCTTTGACTTTGGTCAAAAGTCTACCTTTGACTGGTCAAACGTTGACCATTGACACTTTGACTTTTGACCACATGTCATGCACCTATTGGAGAGCTGGTGGGGGCCTGTCCCCCTGCCAGAACCTGGCAAGGAGGAGGGCGCACGCCACCCTAGGCGTGTGCCCAAGTTGGAGGCGCCTAGGAGTCCTTGTTGGACAAGGACTCCACCTCCCTTTTTGGATTCCAATTAGAGTTCTACTAAGAATCCAGTTTGACTGGTCTTAGGCACCCTCTAAGGAGGAATCCAGGGGACTCTATTCCAACCAATCAGATTTAGATCTGATTTCACAAAGGGTTGTGATTGGTTGGGAGGAAGAGGAGTTGGATCACGCTTAGTCTATAAATAAGACCCTGCGCCCAACTCAGATTAAAATGCAATTAGAATAGAGATTTCCCACGCCCCAAGGCTGCCTCTCCCCTCTTCCTCCATGCCTAAACTTCTCCTCCTTCTCCTCTCCACGTCCAAAAGAGTTTTGGACTTAGGTTGGTGCGTTCCAGATCAAAAGAAAGGCGATCAAAAGAAGAAGGCTGCACTGCTGCAAAGGACGACTGCTGATCTTCAAAAGGAGTTTTGAAGATCCTCCAGATCAGATCCAGATCTGAATTTTTGGAGGTGTGATAGAGAAGAAGAGGATCTCCAGATCCAACCCGAGTGGATACCGGTAGAGGCCAGGCGCTTGCGTGGCTAGATCCAGAACCTTCCGCTGCAATCAGGATCATCTACAGGGTAATAGGATTACCCAAATCAGGTAAATTAAATTTGATTTAATTTATCTTATTTTATTTTATTTATTAAAATAATAAGAATCAGATCTGAAACATATCAAGATCTGATTGGGATCAAGAGAAAAATTTTTGAAATATATCTCTTGATCTGATCAGATCTGGACGAACCTGGACCGGGAAATCAGGATTTCCCTTCACTTCAAATCATATAATAGATCTAAGATCTAGGTAATCTATACATGATGTATGTTTCTGGCTTCTAAGGCACACATATCAAACTTTAATATCATGCCTTGATCATGTGATAGATCTAAGATCTAGGTATTTACATATATATTTAAATAAATATTTAATTTATTTAAGTCTTCTACTACAAGATCTTGAAAAAGTTTTCAAGATCTACCTATAAAATCCTAAATCTGGCTCCTTCAATTGGTATCAGAGCAAGGTTGTTATTACATAATTTTTAAGTATATTTAGATTATTTCTTAGATTAGATTTATTTCTTAGATTAGATCCAATTTATAATCTAATTATTAAATCTAAAATTAAAATTTAAAAAAAAAAATAGATCTCAAGAACTGCCATAAGGTTGTTTTGTTGTAAGGTTTACCCCTTACAGTGAATAGGTTGTCCTAGTTCGTGATGATCTAACTCTAATCATAAATTTATTAGATTTGATCTAATTTTATTTATGATTTAATAGATTTAAAATAATTCTAAATCTAAAAATAAAATATTTTAGATTGCATGGACTGTCATAAGGTTGTCCTACTGTAAGGTTTATCCCTTATAGTGAGTAGGTTGTCCTAGTATGTGCTGATCTAAAATATTGATTATAAAATTTTAAATTAGATCTAAGAGATTTTTTGATCTGATTAAAAATATTTTAATCTAGCTTTAATCTTCATAAATATGTTAGATTTGATCTAGAAAGATTTATGATTGATTACTATTGAAACTGTTTTAATTACATGAACCTGTTTAGATTAGATCTAAAGTAAATTCATGTTTATGTTACTTGCATATTGATTATGAATCAAACATATAACTTGGTTGCTAGAACCATGTTGTAAAAATATTTTATAAATATGAAAACTATTTTTGAAAAGCCAAACCACAACCCTCAGCTCAAAACTAAATTAATAATTAAGAAGTTGTTTGATTAGGTTCTAGGATTGCAAATTGAAGGTCCTATGACATGAATCATAACACATTGGGTTAATGGGTTAGTGGAGATTAGGTCCATTAATTGGATTAGATCTAGGGTTACATTAAAGAATGGACTTAATTAGAAAATTGACTAAATCTAATCAATTATTGTCATAGATTAGGTCAAGGATTATCTAGATCAATTGCAATAGTTGTAGTTGGTCAAGTCTATGTCTTTAACAAGACCCAAGATGGACTTGATTCCTGGCTACGCAGTCTAGCATGAACTGCTAGGTTGATCTAATTAAAACTAATTAAACCAATTGGTGTCTAAGGTAAACCAGACCAGTGATTTTTAATTGGCAGCTTGCTTACCTGGCTATTTCTGATGGTATCTACGGTAAGCCTGGCAGACCCTTTGACTGATCGAACTTATCTGACCTCTTGGTGAGATTATGTTTTGATCAGATTGCTTAACTATTCGAGCTGACCCATGTCAGCTAGGTAAATCAGTTTGACTGATTTAGGTGCTCCTAGACTAGCCTATTAATGATCTTCTTTAAGCTGACTTGGTGAAGCTAGTGGAAGGATCATGACAAGCTGGTTAATCTGACCTACTCGCTTCTATAAATTAAATCCTCTAAAATTATTAGATCCCTAAAATGAAATAGTTATATGATAACTGGATCATAGCATTCCATTAAAGTGGATGATAATGAGTTCATAAGTTGGATAATCATTGGAGGCCCAAAGGTCTAGTGCTTATCAATTGATGGAATTATCATTCATTATATGATCTCTTGGATACATATTTCTAAATGGAGGCCAGGTGGGCTAACCAAAATTAGGCCAGATCATTCATTGGTTGGATGGGCCAAGTATGGTCATGTTAATGGTTGGACCTAATTGGACCCTTTTTTAAGAAAGCCAAAGCCAGCTGATCAGTGCCTGGCGCAAAATTTAATTATTGAAAATTATTTGAAGAAACAATTGGTTATGAACCTACCCTTAGATGTACATGGGTGAGCCAACCAAAGTTGGGCTCGTGTACAGTCTATGTGGATTCTAGTACCTACTAAGGAATTAGTATAATTCCTCGAATTGGAGTTAGAGACTATCAATTCGAATAAAATAGTGGGAGAAACCTTTTGATTAAAGTCCAAATCTTTAGGTTTAATGAATCAGTTACTAATTAGATTTTGATTTTTCTTTATGTAGACATGGCCACTTTCCTATCGCTCCGGTCATTATTGGGCAATGATAAGTTGATGGGATCTAACTTTGGTAACTAGTACCAAAAGTTGAAGATTGTCTTGGAGCATGAATGGATCCTATATGTGCTGACCGATCCTGCACCTGAGGAGCCAGCTGCTAATGCACGTGGAATAGTCAGAGACACTTATTAGAAGTGGCTCAGTGACCAAACCATGGTATGCTGCATTATGCTGGCTGTGATGAGCGATGAGTTCTATCGTAGGTTTGAGACAGCTCAGCCAAATGAAATGCTCCAAGTGTTGGAGGATTCTTTCGGTACATCTGATGACATTGAGAGGCACAAGACTAGTTTCACCATCTTCAATGCTAGAATATGGGATGGAGCCTCTATCACTGATCATGTTTTATATATGATCAAGCTGATAGAGCACTTGAGCAAACTTGACTTTTCCTTGCATGAACAACTTGGAAAAGATGCAATACTGAACTCGCTGCCAAAGTCCTATCTCCCTTTCCTTACTCATTACAGAATGACAAAACCTGAGGTAAACTACCATGGCTTACTAGGGTTATTTTAGAACTTTGAGAAGGATCACTAGCTTTATAAAGAGTTGGTGAACTTAGTGGGAGGTTCATCTTTTGGTTCTTGACCCTTTAGAAAAGGGAAGAAGAATAAAAAGAAAAAAATAAAGAAGGTGCAAGTTCAGGCTGGGACATTAGTGTAGGGCCAGACCAGGAAGATCAAGCCCAATAAGAGTCAAGCCGAATGCTTCTTTTGCAAGAAGCGAGGGCACTGGAAGAGGAACTATCCTCAGTACATTACCTCCCTAGACCCAAACAGGCAGAGAAAGAAGCAAGTTGTTGCTGTGCAAGATATTTATATGATAACTCCTTGTAATTTTTCTATTTATAATATTACTGATTGGGTATTGGATATCGATAGCCCTTACCATATTTGCAATTCGTTGCAAGGGTTGTAGGTCAGTAGAAGATTTGAGCAAGGTGAGAGATTCCTAAATGTTGGAGATGGAAGACCAGTTCCAGTTCTAGCTTTAGAAATTTTGAAACTTGTATTTTAATCTCATACTGTTGTTCTTAGTGATTGTCATTTTTGTTCTAGTTTCTTTTTAAATATCATTTCTATTGGCCTTTTGGACATGAACAATTATAAAATTTTAATAAAAAAATGAGTTTGTAATGTCATTATGAATGGTGTTACTGCTTTCTATGGATAATTGAACAATGGTGTATATATGTTATCACAACCTATTAATGTAGTCTATTCTACTAGAAAGCACTCTAGATTAGATAGTGTATCAGATATCTACTTATGGCAATGTAGGCTAGGTCATATAAGCAAGAATAGGATAAACGGATTGACTCAAGAGAAAATCCTTAAAGTTAATGATTATGAATCACTTCCAACCTATGAGTCATGTCTTCTTGGTAAAATGACCAAGTCATCTTTTACTGAAAAAAGATGAGAGAGCCAATAAGCTCTTAGGTTTAGTACATATTGATGTATGTGGACCAATAAGCACAAGTGTCAGAGGTAGATATGTCTACTTTATCACTTTCATAGATGATCTATCCAGATATGGATATGTCAATCTGATGAAATATAAGTCGGATTCTTTTGAAATGTTCAAATGATTTCGAAGTGAAATAGAAAAATAAACTAGAAAGAGTATTAAAACTCTTCGATCTGATCGAGGAGGAGAATACGTTTTTGATGAATTTCTCATATATCTAGGAAAGAATGGAATTCTCTCCCAATGGACTCCTCCTAGAACACCACAGCATAATGGTGTGTCTAAAAGGAGAAATTAGACTTTATTAGATATGGTCCGATCCATGATAGAATTTGCCAGCTTGTCGATATCCTTCTGGGGATATGCACTCGAATCGACTTGTTATCTATTAAATAGGATTCTAAGTAAATCTGTAGTTAAAATCCCATATGAGATATGGATAGGGCGTAAACTAGTACTTTCACATCTTAGGATTTGGGGGTGCCCGGCTTATATCAAATGGTTAGTTACAGACAAACTTGGACCTAGGTTTGATAAGTATATATTCATAGGATACCCAAAAGAGACCAAAGGATACTATTTCTACCATGCTGATGAATAAAAAGTGATCATCAGCCTTAGGGCAATCTTTTTGGAAAAAAAGTTTCTTGGTGAAGAAACCGTTGCCCCTAATGTTGAACTTAATGAAGTTCAACAGGTAGAAAAATCAACATAGAATGTTGAACCTAAGTTAGATTTGATCAAATCAGATCCAAAGCCTAGTGAACCCAAACCATTTAGGCGATTTGATAGAGTACCGCGCCATCCAAACAGATATTATGGATTCTTGGTCTGGAATGGTGATCCTATCAAACTCGATGAGAATAATGAGGATTCGATCACTTATATGGATGCGATGTAGAGATCCGACTCTAAGAAATGGCTACAAGCCATGAGATCCAAAATGGATTTCATGAAGGTCAATGATGTATGGACATTAGTTGACCCACCTGAAGGGGTTAAATCCATTGGGTCTAAATGAATCTTCAAAAGGAAGAGGAGCACAGACGGAAAGATGGAGATCTATAAAGCCCATCTGGTTACCAAGGGGTATCGTCAACATTATGGTATTGACTATGATGAGAAGTTCTCCCCTGTGGCAATGCTCAAGTCCATTCGGATCATGCTTGCCATTACTGCCCATCTGGACTATGAGATCTGATAGATGGATGTGAAGACAGCTTTCCTAAATGGAGAGCTGATCGAAGAGGTGTATATAATACAACCTGAAGGGTTCACATCCATAGATGAATCTAAGGTGTGCAAGCTTCAGAGATCCATTTATGGATTGAAGTAGGCATCTCAGAGTTAGAACATGCATTTTGATAAAATGATCAAAACGTATGGCTTCATTAAGAACGGAGAAGAACCCTGTATTTACAAATGGACAAATGGTCCAATAGTGATATTTTTTATTTTATACGTGGATGACATTCTCTTAATCGGGAATGATATCCCCACACTATAAGGAATAAAAGTCTGGTTGTCATCATAGTTCTCCATGAAGCACTTGGATGAAGCATCTTACATCCTAGGGATAAAGATCTATAGGGATAGATCTAAAATGATGCTTGGTATATCTTAATCCACGTATATAGAAATTATGCTGAAGAGGTTCAGCATGGAGAATTCCAAAAAGGGCTATCTCTCGATAGATCAAGGAATTTCTCTATCTAAGAAGGATTGTCCGACAACTTCTGAAGATAGAGAGTGTATGAGTAGAATCCCATATGCTTCGGTAGTATGGTCTATTATGTACGCAATGACATGTACGAGACCAGATGTGGCATACTCACTAGGAGTGGTGAGTGGATACTAGTCTGACCCTGGGGAAAATCACTGGAAGGAGGTAAAAACCATCCTTAAGTATTTAAGAAATACTAAGGACCAATTATTAGTTTATGATGAGTCAGATCTGAAGCTTATGGGGTTTACAGACTTCAGCTTTCAATATGAACATGATGACAGTAAAAGAGTGTCAAGGTATATCTTTACTCTAAATGATGGAGCCATCTGCTTGAAAAGTTTCAAGTAGCATAAAATGGCTGACTCTATTTGTGAAGCAGAGTACATGGCAGCATCAGATGCAGCAAAGAAAGCTATGTGGCTGAGGAAGTTCATCATCGAGCTCGAAATAGCATCCTCCATTGATGTCCAGTCTTGCTCTACTGCGATAGCACTAGCGCCATAGCTCAAGTAAAGGAACCGAAGGCACACCAGCGGACAAAGCATATTCTACGCCGCTTTCATTTGGTCTATGAAATCATGGATCGTGGTGACGTCGACCTTCAAAAGATCGATGAGAAGAAGAACCTAGCCGACCCCTTCACTAAAGCCCTAGCAATCAAGTAGTTTGACAATCATAAGTCGAAGATGGGTATTAGATACTATGCCTAGTTGGTTTAGGACAAGTGGGAGTTATTGAAAATTATGTTCCAAAGCCAATTATCAGCCTATTGACGGTTGAGCTATTTTATAATTATAATTAATTTATTAATTAATAAAAATATTTTAGCATCTTTTTTATCATAAGTTTACATCTTCTAATGAACTTCATTGTTGTGATGAAGTTCTTAGGACTATCTAGTTTCGATAAAGAGAGGATTTATCGATTAGTCCTTAAGTTTGTTCACGACCAAATGATAGGCTGTTAATTAGGACAACAGCATCTATCAAGCATAGATTGCTATATGCCATATAGGTTGGTTGTCCTCTTAACAAAGAAGTATGGAGATACTAGTATGGCATATAGGTGAGATGTATGGGTACATCGTCATTGAACATGACCAACTCTAAAGCATTCTGCTGTCGAGGATGTCTCTGATGGGATATAGGTATAAGTATCCCTTAGACCGAAGATCACCTCAGTGACTTGCAAGCAACTCACTGTGCTTTGGTACCGGACTAACTAAATTTCTAATTCAGCAACAGAAGGCTTCAGGGCATAGTCAAGTACTTGCAAAGTTGGAGTGTGATCAAGATGAAATTGACCACTCTAAGAGTTGAAGAAGAATGTATCACTATATTTCAATATAGCAAAACCTTGATCAGGATAATCCATCAAATGGATTTGATATTTTGAAATACAATGTGGACAACCTAATCAGAGTTGATAGTTGAGCTCTGAGGTGTCCCACGAGCATTGTGGTCAAGGGGATGAATTATATGGAAACTATATCCGCATGGGTTCTAAGGATGGTGTTCTACACCTTCAACTTATCCGACCATTGGATATCATTGCTAGATGGTCACTTCAATTGGTACAAAAATTTATTTCTATACTACTGGCTTAGGTTCGAACCTATGAGATCACATAAATTAGAGCTTATGATCTGATCGAATGGTTGATCAATGATTAAGAATCATTCTAGGGTTAAACAATCAATACGATTGGTATTTAACCTAGTGCAAGTACTATAGGAGGATCGATTAGCAATTAAACTGCTAGTTGATTTAATTTGATTAAGCCAATAGGCTAACATTAAGTCTAATTAAATATGATTTAATTAGATTTGGTTTGGACTTAATTGGATCAAGTTCAATTGGTTTATTGGAGAAGCCAAGTGCAAGGAAGAACTAGTCCTGGTCTAACTAGGACTCAGATTAACCCAATTTTTTTAATTTGATTAGAAAATAAATCAAAATTAATCTAATTTAATTATATCCTTAAATGTATTAGGATCTTATTTAATTGGGTTGGTTTAATCTTGATTTTATTTGTTAAATGATCTTGTTTGACCAAGTCAAAATAGGAGTCATAGTGTGACTAGGACTCCCTATCACTTGTGCTACTTAATCCTCATGCCCTATGCCCTTTTTATTTTATTTCTTACATAAAAATTCTCCACTCTCTTGGCTTCTCATGCCCTCTTTCTCTTCTCCTTTTTTCATAAGGCAATTTGTTGGAAGGCCAAGTCAAAAGAGGAGTTAGTTTTGTATAGGATTCTATGAGATAGAATCCTTGTTGACCAAAACACCTTCCCTTAAGTGCTGCCCTCTCTTTTAATTAATTCTTCTCTTATTCTATGAAAATAATCTTCTTTTTTGTGCACCCTCCCTTGTTGCTCCACACCAATAATTGTGGAGGAGGCGCCAAAGAGTTGGGCGCCCCAACAACTTTCCATTTTTGGATATTCCTAGTCCAGGATTTTGATCTAACTTGGACTCTTCTTTGTCTCTATTTATTGGACAGATTTTGGTTCTAATTTTTTCATAGAATATAGAGCTTTGGGAGTGGTTTGGGGTGTGAAAAAATCTGAGGGAGAGGGTCTTTGGGCGTTGGGGTTCCATAGGCACCAAACTAAGTGTCTAAGTGAGAGAAAAGAGAAGAAGAAGAAGATCTTCTTCTAGGACTATTTTATTTTCAATCTCTCCTTCTCTTTCTGAGTTTTTTCTAAGAGAGTCTCAGATTAGTAAACTCTTATCTTTCTTCTCATATTTTGGAGAGTCTAAATTTCGAAGAAGGAAGCATCGGATCGACTGTCGAAGAAGGATCAACACAGTACTAGTATACTGTGCTGATTTCCTACATCGAACTTCAGATTAGAGATCATAGGTTCGTATGGATGACTCCTAGAGGACGAACACGTGTGCAGCTCGTGACTTTATCCTCAAGCCTAGATTAGTAAGTTAGAACATCTAACTTGCTCAGGTAATAGATCTGATCTATTAACTTCATACCTGCATTTGTGTAGTGTAGATCTAGGTTGATTTGATCAACCTTTTGCTTTCTTATTTGATTTTAATTTTTAATTTATTATCATGCCTTGATCATGTAATAGATCTAAGATCTTGGTGTTTATATATTTATTTAAATAACTATTTAATTTATTTAAGTCTTTCACTGTAAGATCTTGAAAAATTTTCAAGATTTACCTATAAAACCTTAGATCTAGTTCCTTCAGTACTTGGTCCATATCATCTATGTTCATTAAATCAATTAGAAGATGGCCAGTAATCTAAAAGCATTAAGAATAGATTTATATACACCTCATGATTAAAATTTAAATCTAAAATTCAATCATATTGAATATTGCATCAAAAGAGTGGCTACACCTTAGCTTTAGTAAAAGAAATTTAGTTCATGATAAACAAAATAAAAATAGCAAATAGAATAAAAGACATAGAATTCCAAATAGCAGACTACTTGTTGCTGAGTTTTGTTGATCATTGCTCATAGCGTGGGGATGTTAATGAAGAAGAGCTGTTGGTGTATATGCTGCATGTGGAAGATGAGCTGAGAAGAAAGGAAGAATGAAGGAAAAGGGATCTTTTTCTAATCAAATTCTCTCTTAGATCACCCTCTATCTCTAAATTCCTAGACTCCTCTTAAAGACCCTGACTGTGGACCTCTTTTCTCTCTTGAAAGCCCTCTAATTCTACTTTAACCTAGCTCTCTCTCTTTTTTTACTGCTCTACTATTCCATCTATTCTATTCAGCAATAGGAGGGCTTTAAATAGAGTAGGGACGAGAGTTTGGCAAGAAATCTTGAAAAAATCTAGACTAAAAGTTTGGAACAAGTCAAATTGAAGCCCTGGTTCATTCTGACCATTAGATGGCGATCAAACACATCAAAAATCTCCCAAAAATCATGTTTTAATTCCCAAATCAGGTCAAATGCATTTTGGACCGTCGGGTCTCACTGAGAAATGTGTCTGGGCCATTGGATTGCATAGAAGAGGGCTTCAAAAGCTTAATCAAAACTAGAATCCACCTCCACCATTGGATCTTCACCGGCAGTCGCCTCAGTCATTCAATGGTGCCAAAATCCTAGCCGTTTGCTTGTGTAGACCAATTATGCACTGGGTTTTTTTGTAGACCGCACCAACTGTAGCCCACCACACCATGTGAGATACCAATAATACCTCATGCAGCATAATTTTTGGGCATGGACCCTTAAAGGGTCCATGATGCTCTAGTTACTATTCCAGCATATCATACATTGCATAGGTTCCTGACGTCATAGTGATGTGAGGCAGGCCGATTTGCACTAGGCTATTTGTGGTAAAGCTAGCCAATTTCGAGATGGTATTTGAGCTGGTTTGATCTAGACTGGTCGACTAATTTTTTTCCTTTTTTTTCTTTTTTTACTCCTTTTGAAACTTGATTCCAGGACCAATTGAAGTCCATTTTGCTTCAAATTTATTTTGTTTGAACCAAAAAATCAAGCTCTTCTCATTAGCGGGCTTCTTTCCTGCATAAGATCAATAAAAGTATCAATTTTTAAAAAATAAAATAAATTATTTTATAATTTAATATTTTTATTATTATATTTATAATACTTATCACACCCTCCAACTTATTGCTAGTCTCTTAGGAATGCATTATTTATCACCATATTTCAGTAAGATCTTCCATCATAAAGATAGATCTAGGATCAAAGGTCAAAAAGTTTAGAAAGTACCGCTAACTAAGTATTGAGCTTCAGAAGTAAATTTCGTAGTCAGTATAATTAGAAACTTTCTTAGAGTACATCTAAAGATCTACAGCACTTATGTTAGTGATGGCTAACTTAACATTTTGGTGCTAATTTAAAGGACAAATGTATCTTCTTTATCACCTATTTTGGTTAATTTTCTTTACACTCCCAAGTTAAGCTAATGAATTAGGGTAGCTTTTATCCTACCTCATTTTTTTTTTCTTTTTTGGACTGAGCATCGTGGCCTTCCCTCCAACATTTAATGCGAACTTCCATACTTAACTTAGGTGCAGAGATCTAGTTACTAAGCTTTGGGCAATCCACGTATACTCTATATTTTATATTTTTTAATAAGCAGGTAGCCCTTTTCTTAAATTCAAGTTTCTTTAATTGGAATGTATATTAATTATCAATTTTTAGTAATAATTAAATCCTCAGTTGGCCTTATAAACAATACCTTCCTTGCTTTGTTAGTGTGCTTATGCAATTGGAAGTGCTAATAGTCTTTAAATGACCTAAGTAGGCTACTAAAAGTCTAACCAACTAGTCTGCTTCTTTAACTCGTTACATTCATTAGCAAATACTACTAACTTTTTTACTTCTCTTAGTTTATCTTGCTCAAGATTTTCTTTCTTGATACATGAATTAATTTTTTTTTAAATTATTTAAATTTAATTTTTAAAAATTTTAATTAATTATTTTTTTTATTAAAAAATTTTCTAGCCCTCCCAACTTAATCGATATTGTATTAATGGAAAAAGAAAAATAAAATGTACAATAAGGGATAGAAAATAATATACCTGATTCGATTCAGATTGGTTGTTTGAAATTTTGTAACTTGAGCTCTCCTTTAATTTTTTCTATAAAATTGAAAATACACACCAGAGCCATAAAAGAGTAACAAGAAACTATGAAAAAGAATCAAAACTAAAAGAAAAAGAAACAACCTATCTAGTAGTTCTGATTTATAGTCGTTAGCTTGACTTTCTTTGAGTTCTAGATTGGATCTTGCAATCGAATGACTTCCTTCTCCCTCTCAAAACTTCCATCAATGTAATGCTTTAGCCTATGCCCATTTATCTTGAAAGTACCTTTTGATTTGTCAGAGATCTCCACTGCTCCATATGAAAATACCTTAGTAATTATATATGGACCTTTCCATCTTGATTTTAGCTTTTCTAGAAATAAATATAACTATAAACTATACAAGAGGACTGCTATCCCTCATGGAATTCTCTTTTTACAATCTTATTATCATGCCATTTCTTAGTACGTTCTTTGTAGATCCTCAAATTCTCATAGGCATTATAACGAAATTCATCCATCTCATTTAACTGCATCAACCTGTTCTTTTTTGCATCTTGTATGTCAAAGTTAAGGATTTTTATAGCCCAATATGCCTTATGTTCTAGCTCAACAGGAAGGTGACATGCTTTACTAAAGAATAACCTACATGGGGACATACCAATGGATGTTTTATATGTTAGAAAATGTGTCTTAAAGCTAATCATCTAAGTTATAGATGATTAGAATTAGTATATAAATTATTTAATAATAATAATTATTTAGCTTATTTATCATAAAAGTTCTATCTTTCTTAAATAAAATCATATCTTATGATAAAGTCCTTAGAACCATAATCAATCGATAAAGAAGGATTTATTGGATGGTTCTTAAACTATTCATGATCAAATGATAAGTTATTAACAAGGATGATAACTTATCGAGTGTAGGTCGTTGTATGCCATATGCATTGGTTGTCCTCATAACCAAGTGGTGTGGAGACACTGGTATAGCATCCAGATGAGATGTAGAAGTATATTTATATTGAACGTGATCAATGTAGCACTCAACCATTAAGAATAGCTAGCTAAGACCAATGGGTATAAGTATCCCTCCAACCTGAAATCACCATGGTGACTCTCAAGTAACTCACTATATTTTGATGCCAACCTACCTATATTTTTAATACAATAATAAAAAAAATTTTGGATACAGTCAAGTACTTATTTAGTTGGTGTGTGAGTCAAGATGGAATTAACCACTCCTAATTAAGTTTGGGAAGTGAATGTCTTACTGTGTTTCAATTTAGCAAAACCTAGGCTTGGATAATCCTCGTGAGGAGTCATGAGATTTGCAAAATTTTGAAATATAATATGGATGACTTGTATGAGTAATGACAGCATACTCAAAGTCGTCTTAAGCATTATTGATCAAAGGAATAAATTATATGATAACTATAGGCTAAGATTCTAAGAATATTGCTTTGCATACATTCCGAACGTCGGGTATCATTGCTAGATGGTTATTTTGATTAGTATAGGAATTAATTCCTTTACTACTGGCTTAGATTCAAACCTATGGGGTCACACACATTAGAGGTTATTATCTAATCAGATGATGGATCAATGATTAAGGATCATTTACTGATCGAATCATCAATGGGATTGATGATCGATCAAGTGCAAGTGTTGTAGGAGGATTGATTAGTAATTAGATTGCCAATTGGCTCAATTTGATTGAGCAATCAAGCTGGGATTAAGTCTAATTAAATTAGATTCAATTAGAATTGATTTAGACTTAATTGGGTTAAGTTCAATTGGTTTATTAGATAAGCCAATTTCAAGGAAAAGCAATTCCTTGTTAGACTAAGACTTGAGTGCACCTAATTCTTAATCAAGTTAAGATTTTAAATAGATTTAAATATGCTTTGATCTAATTTAATTAGACTCCTAGTTGGACTAGGATCATCCTTAATTAGGTTGCATTTAATCTAGTTTAAATTAAATTTTAAATTGGGTTTGACCTAGTCTACATTGTAGAGTCCTAGTCTGACTAGGACTCCTCCCTTCTCTCCTTGCACCACTAAGAAGGATCCAATGCCCCTTGGAATTCATTTTGACATGGTTACTAATGCTCCAGAGGGGAACTATAAGAAAAGGAAGTGGTGTTAGATATATGTGCCCTAGAAGCCAGAATTGGCTGACACTTGTAATACACTTCTAGGGGCAAAATTATAATTTTGACTATAATTAATAAATGGGTTATTTTCTATCACATATGTGTATTTAGTGTCTGTGATACATCCTTTGAGTTAATGGTAATGATAATTCATATTTTCAAGAGTTGAAAATTTAAGACATGAATAATCATTATTAACTCATAAACAGCTCCCGACCATAGGATCATCACGAGGATGGTGATTGATCCGGAAGGTTGGTGTACGAATCGCTTCTCTTTAGTAGATGAGTCTTGAGTCTACGGTGTGGAGACACCGGAGCGAGAGTACAGGTACTCGTTAGAGAACGAGGGCACTGAGCGTGACCACCTCGAGTAGTCATTAGGGAGTCTACCTTCTCGTCAATGACTGACTCGATGCTGCAGTAGTGTGTCTGGTTCTTTGACCTGAGATGCATCGGCAGTTCACCTTGAGGGTGTTATAGTTTGACTACACCATTACTCGGTCTCCTAGCCATATGGAACCCTGAGGTGTATGTTGGCTATAGCATGTTCATTGTAGGAACTGGATTGCATCAAGATGGAATCTATCTACCTCGGTGGTAGAGGAGCAGCCCTATGATGATCATGAGAATCAAGTCCAGAAATCCCATGGCCATGGTAGAGTGAAATAATAGAAAGAGTTTCTATTTAGATTTTCACATTGGACTCGAATCGAATGATTACATCATATGACAGAGACTAGGGTTTGACGAGTTCACCTTAACCCTAATCTGATCGGGGCTCAAGATAGAAGAACTTAATCACACAGGTAGCTGCACCAAGAGGTTCGCATTCAGCTCTGATGGGTTGCCACCATATACTGCTAGGTGTCACTGGTGGATTTTGGGAGCAATTAGAATGATTTAGATGATCGATCATTCTAGCTGTTCGAATCAGAAGAGTTCTGATCCATCGAAAGGAGTTTCGATGATGTCGATGATAGAGATCATGACATATCCCATTACCATACAGAACTGAACCTAACTGGGTCACACAAACAAGGGTTTGAATCTGGTGATCATCAATTGAACTGATCTAGTTCAATTGATCTGAATGAGATTCAATTAGGTTCAAGGAAATCGTGCTAGCACTCGATTGAACCTAACGTTCTTCTTTTACTATCATAAATAAGTTGTCCTGACTGAGCCAAAGGAGTTTGTGCTCAATCAGAGGCCTTCATATGGTCTGACTGGAGGTTGTCCAAGTCAGAATAGGTTGTCTTATTTGTAAGACATTACCTGCCATTTTTGGTCACCTGCCATTTCTTGTTCTTTGACTTTGGTCAAAAGTCTACCTTTGACTGGTCAAACGTTGACCATTGACCCTTTGACTTTTGACCACATGTCATGCACCTATTGGAGAGCTGGTGGGGGCCTGTCCCCCTGCCAGAACCTGGCAAGGAGAAGGGCGCACGCCAAGGGTGGCGTGAGCCCAAGTAGGAGGCGCCTAGGAGTCCTTGTTGGACAAGGACTCCACCTCCCTTTTTGGATTCCAATTAGAGTTCTACTAAGAATCCAGTTTTGACTGGTCTTAGGCGCCCTCTAAGGAGGAATCCAGGGGTCTCTATTCCCAACCAATCAGATTTAGATCTGATTTCACAAAGGGTTGTGATTGGTTGAGGAGGAAGAGGAGTTGGATCACAAGCTTAGGTCTATAAATAAGACCCTGCGCCCAACTCCTAATTCTAATGCAATTAATTAGAATACGCCCCAAGGCTGCCTCTCCCCTCCTTCTCCATGCCATAGTCTCTTCTCCCCTTGCTCTCCACGTCCAAAAGGAGTTTTGGACTTAGGTTGGTGCGATTCAGATCAAAGAAAGGCGATCAAAAGCAAGAAGGCTGCGCTGCTGCAAAAGGACGACTGCTGATCTTCAAAAGAGTTTTGAAGATCCTCCAGATCAGATCCAGATCTGAATTTTTGGAGGTGTGATAGAGAAGAAGAGGATCTCCAGATCCAACCCGAGTGGATACCGGTAGAGGCCAGGCGCTTGCGTGGCTAAGATCCAGAACCTTCCGCTGCAATCAGGATCATCTAACAGGGTAATAGGATTACCCAAATCAGGTAAATTAAATTTGATTTAATTTATCTTATTTTTATTTTATTTATTAAAATAATAAGAATCAGATCTGAAAATATATCAAGATCTGATTGAGATCAAAGAGAAAAATTTTTGAAATATATCTCTTGATCTGATCAGATCTGGAACGAACCTGGACCGGGAAATCAGGATTTCCCTTCAACTGGTATCAGAGCCATGGTTCTAAATTGTTTAGATCTGATTTTAATTTTTATTTTAATTAGAAAATAAAGTGATTTCAGATGTCACATGAGATGTGATCAGATCTGAAATCAGAAAAAATTAAAATTAAATGATTTGGATCTAAGATTAGAAGATATGCATGACTAGTTCTAGAATAGAATAGTTCTATAGAATAGTTTTTGCATGTCTTTGATTTAATCTGATTAAATCATATTTTAGATCTTTTTATTTACTATTTTCTGATATTATAAGTGTTATAATAACATCTGATAAAATAGCAAATAAAAATTATTTAATTTTAAATATCATATGAGATATGATTGATGCATGTCTAGACTAGTTGTAGAATAGTTCTACATAATTGTCTAGATTAGAATTTATTTTGATTAGATCAATTTAAATCTAATTTTTTAGATTATTATGAGATAATTTAGATCTGAAAACATGCATGATTTGATACATGAGATGTATGCAAAATATGCCATGATTAGATCTAAATTTGTATATGAGATATATGATATAGATCTATAACTGTTTTGTAGTATTGACATGTTCCTGATTAAGGCGTTCCTCTTGGCCGTCCGGTCATAAGAACGAAGAAGGGTTTAAAGGCCCTCTCTTCCCATTCGATGGGGTGTTCTTATGATGTGTAGGGGTGCTGCGTGTTCGTCCTTAATCAGAAACCCAAAACTTACTTTCTGCAAAACCCTAGATCCTGAAACCCTAGGATTTATTGTGCATATTTTGTTTATGAACCCAACTTAATTAAGAATTAAGTTTATGGAATATTAATTAGGTCTAAAATTGAGAATTTCAGATCTAAGACATATTCATAATACTGGGTTCGGGCTTGGGTAGCTCAATTAGGTCTAAGCGGTTGATCAAACCGAATCAAGAGTTGGTTAGATGGGATCAACAATGCTTAAATTGACCAGCCTAATAGGATTAAGTCTGGGTCAAGATCGAGTCACGATCAAGCAAGACCTAATTAGGCTCAGAGGTTAGAGTCTGGATTGTAGGCTAACCCAATTGGTTCTGACTCAACAATTTGGTGTCTAAGGTAAGTTTGGCACAGACGACCGACTGGTTTTTAATTGGAAGCTACTCGACCTGAATGCGTTCTTGTACGAGTTAATGGCATATTCCTTCCACCGGTCTCACTTACCTGGCCATATCTGTTGACACAGTTCTGATCTGAGGTGGTCAATAATCCGAGCTAACCCATGCCACTAGGTTAGTCATAATTGTTATGACTAAGCCAAGTCTAGTTTAATGAGACCTGAATCAATTCTCCCTAAGAAAAGATTAAGTCTGAGGTCTTCCACCATTGTAGATGTGCGGGCCCTTCCCGGGGTTGATTGTTCTCGGCTGGATACAGTGGCTCAGTTGCACCGGGAAGACGCAACCATGTCTATTAGGCATTGGATGCTATGGGCTGGAGGATGAGTTGGGCTCAATATTTCGGATACGGTGAGAGACTCAATTAGGAACCCAGTCTATGCAAATGGTGGGTCTGACTTAACTAAGGAGTGGATCAATATTCCGGATACGGTGAGATTCATGAATTAGAGACCAAGTTTGGGTGCACCATGATTAGAGAATCATTGAACAAGAGTTGTTCACTCATTGGCTAACCCATCACCAATAACTGTTAGGTGAGGTGATGAGTCAGTTGGTGAGACCGCACCACCCACTAGAAATCATCAATCGCGGAGATTTTCGCATCTCTACAGAGGGAGTGTAGGGATCCGAGAAAATAGTGGGAGCTAATTTGTTTAAAAATAAAATCCCTAAACAAATTGGTCAAGTCAAAATTACAGTATCTAACTAGAATCTTTGACTCTCTACAGGAAAATGTCTGCGTCCAACCCATTGGCACGTATCCTAGGACACACATAGACTGACTGGACCCAATTATAAAGATTGGCTCAGGAACTACAAAATTGTTTTGGGTTCAGAGAAGTTAACACCATGTTTTGGACCAGGACCCTCCCACCTTACCAGCTCGTCCATCCACTGAACAGAGAGCGTCTCTGGAAAAATGGATTGACGAAGATAATAAGGCCAGATACTACATGTTGGGCTCGATGTCTGATGAGCTCCAGCGCCAACATGAAGATATCGGGACTGCTCGCCAAATGTTGGCTCACCTGCAGGAGATGTTTGGTGAACAGAGTCGCGCAGCCAAATATCAAGTCACGAAAATGACTTTTTAAGGCTAAGATGCGTGATGGGCAGTCAGTCCAAGATCACTGTCTGACAATGATCAAGGACATGGAAGAGCTTGAGAAGCTCGGTGTGAAGTTGGACTTGGATCTGCAGAACGATATTATTCTGCAATCCTTGACTGATGCATATGGGCAATTCATCATGAATTACCACATGCATAAACTTCAAAATTCCTTGGCCGAGTTGAATGAATATGCTGGTTACCGCTGAGCTTTCTATGAAAGGTTCTAAAGGCTCAGTTCTTGCTATGGAACGGACTTCTTCCAAAAGAAAGTCTTATGGAAAGAAAAAGAAGTCTGTGAAAAAGCAAAAGGTGGAAGGATCAAAGAAGAAGAAGGCAGAACCGAAGAAGAAAGGTCCGATGGCAAAGGAAAGTGTTTCCATTGCAACAGCGACGGCCATTGGAAGCGGAACTGCCCTACTTACCTGGCCACCCTAAAGAACAAGAAGGAAGGTCCTTCTGGAGGTATGCTCGTTATTGAGTCTAACCTTACGGTTTCTTCTGCATCCAGTTGGGTGCTTGACTCTGGTTCTAGTGCTCATCTGTGCACTTCTATGCAGGGTCTTGAGGATAGCAGGAGGCTGAGGGATGGAGACATGATCCTACGCATCGGTAATGGAGCAAGAGTTGCTGCAGTAGCCGTGGGAACATACCCTCTTCGATTACCATCTGGTTTAGACTTAGTTTTAAAAGACTGTTATTATGTGCCTGCAGCTAGCAGGAATTTGATTTCTGTTTCATGCTTAGCACAAGAAGGTTATGTGATCACCTTCTTTAAGGACCATTGTAACATTCTTTATGAAAGAAATAAAATTGCAAATGGTTTCCTTATTAATGGTCTTTATCAGCTTGCATATTGATGTACCTGTTTTAACTATCGAGCAAAACGTGAATGCCAAACGACCTAGGGATAGTCCAAACGACAGATATCTATGGCACCTGAGATTAGGTCATATAGCAGAAGATAGGATTAACAAATTGGAGAAAAATGGGCTATTGAGTCCATTGACTTTTGAGTCATATCCAACTTGTGAATCTTGTCTTCAAGGCAAAATGACTAAACTCCCTTTTGTTGGACATGGGGAGAGGGCCACAGATCTCCTTGCCCTAGTACATACTGATGTGTGCGGCCCATTTGATGTGCCGGCTAGAGGCAATTTTGTCTACTTCATTACCTTTACCGATGATCTGTCTAGGTATGGGTATGTGTATCTTATGAGACACAAGTCTGAAGCCTTTTGAAAAGTTCAAAGAATTCAGACATGAAGTAGAAAAACAAACTGGAAAACCCATTAAGGTTCTTCGATCAGATCGAGGAGGTGAATACCTTAGCCGGGAATTCCTAGACTATCTTAAGGAAAATGGCATAGTCTCTCAATGGACTCCACCAGGAACACCTCAACTCAACGGGGTTTCAGAACGGAGAAATCGGACTCTATTGGATATGGTTCGATCCATGATGAGCTTCACAGACCTCCCTGATTTTCTTTGGGGACATTCATTATTAACTTCAATCTATCTACTGAATAGGGTTCCCTCTAAAACCGTTCCTACCACACCGTATGAGATATGGCACGGTAAGAAACCAAGTCTGAGTCATCTCAGAATTTGGGGTTGTCCGGCTCATGTCAAAAGACAACAAGCGGACAAGTTAGAGTTTAGGTCCTTTAGAGCTCGATTCATAGGATATCCTAAAGAGTCATTAGGATACTATTTCTACATTCCAGAAGACCACAATGTGATTGTGAGTCGACATGCCATATTTCTTGAAAAATAGTTTATTCAAGATAGTGGCATTGGAAAGCAGATTAAGCTTGATGAGAAAGTCTCACAAGCAGAACGAGCTAAGGACCAAGTGGAACCAAATCAGGTTGAGCCAATAAGAACACTACCTCCTCCTCCTCGTAGATCGGAAAGAGTTTCCCGTCCCCCTGAAAGATACTTAGGTATTATTTCAGAGGATGTAGAGGAAATGTTCCTCATAGGTAATGGTGCTCATGGTGATGATCCCAAAACCTACAACGAGGCGATATCAGATATCGACTCCGAGAAATGGCTTGAGGCAATGAAGTCAGAGAATTGACTCGATGCACTCAAACCAAGTCTGGACCTTGGTAGATCCACCAGAAGGTATAGTACCTATTGGGTGTAAATGGATCTTCAAGAGAAAGATTGGTGCAGATGGGAATGTGGAGACATTCAAGGCTAGACTGGTGGCAAAAGGTTATAGTCAACGCGAAGGCATTGACTATCAGGATACCTTTTCCCCGGTAGCTATGCTAAAATCCATCCGCACATTGCTTGCTGTTGCAGCCTATTTCGATTATGAAATATGGCAAATGGACGTGAAAACGGCATTCCTAAATGGATATCTTGAGGAAGATATCTATATGGAACAGCCGCTAGGTTTCACATCCAGTGATACTGATCACAAGGTTTGCAAGCTGCAAAGGTCCATATATGGACTTAAGCAAGCATCTCGGAGCTGGAACACTCGTTTCAATGATGTGATCAAAAAGTTTGGTTTCATCAAAAATGAAGAGGAACCATGTGTTTTCAAAAGGGTCAGTGGGAGCGCTGTTGTCTTCCTCGTATTGTACGTGGATGACATCCTCCTTATTGGGAATGATATTCCCATGTTGACATCAGTCAAGATGTGGTTGTCCAAGGAATTCTCCATGAAAGACCTAGGTGAAGCATCCTTTATTCTAGGAATTAAGGTCTATAGGGATAGACCGAATAGGATGCTAGGACTTTCACAGAAGATGTACATAGAGGAAGTACTAAAGAGGTTTAGTATGGAAAACTCTAAGAGGGGATTAATACCCTTCAGACATGGTATTCATCTTTCCAAGAAGATGTGCCCCAGCACACCTGAGGAAATAGAACGCATGAGCAAGATCCCTTATGCTTCTGCAATAGGGAGCCTCATGTATGCCATGCTATGTACACGACCTGATATAGCCCATGCTGTGAGTGTCACAAGCAGATATCAGTCAAATCCAGGTGAAGAACACTGGACTTCTGTGAAATGTATCCTTAAGTACTTGAGAAGAACTAAGGATATGATGTTGGTCTTTGGTAATGGAGAACTCCAAGTTCAGGGATACACAGACTCGGACTTCATGTCCGATATAGATGATCGAAAGTCGACATCTGGAAGTCTGTTTGTGTGCAATGGTGGAGCTGTCAGCTGGAAGAGTTCCAAGCAAACTGTGATAGCAGATTCCACCATGGAAGCAGAATATATAGCTGCATCAGAGGCTGCAAAGGAAGCATTCTGGTACAAGAAGTTTGCTGCAGAAATTGGAGTAATGCCATCAGATGCCATTCCTCTTTACTGCGACAACAATGGCGCCATAGCCCTTGCTAAGGAGCCGAGGTCTCACCAGAAGTCCAAGCACATTGAGCGGCGATATCATCTCATCCGCGATTACCTTGAGAAAGGTTACGTTGAGGTCAAGAGAGTCAACTCCACAGATAATGTGGCAGACCCACTTACAAAGCCGTTGGGCCAGCAGAAGATCGAAGCCCACCTTGAGAAGATGGGACTTAGACTTGTAGCCAATTGGCTTTAGGACAAGTGGGAGATTGTTAGATATATGTGCCCTAGAAGCCAGAATTGGCTGACACTTGTAATACACTTCTAGGGGCAAAATTATAATTTTGACTATAATTAATGAAAATGGGTTATTTTCTATCACACATGTGTATTTAGTGTCTGTGATACATCCTTTGAGTTAATGGTAATGATAATTCATATTTTCAAGAGTTGAAAATTTAAGACATGAATAATCATTATTAACTCATAAACAGCTCCCGACCATAGGATCATCACGAGGATGGTGATTGATCCGGAAGGTTGGTGTACGATCGCTTCTCTTTAGTAGATGAGTCTTGAGTCTACGGTGTGGAGACACCGGAGCGAGAGTACAGGTACTCGTTAGAGAACGAGGGCACTGAGCGTGACCACCTCGAGTAGTCATTAGGGAAGTCTACCTTCTCGTCAATGACTGACTCGATGCTGCAGTAGTGTGTCTGGTTCTTTGACCTGAGATGCATCGGCAGTTCACCTTGAGGGTGTTATAGTTTGACTACACCATTACTCGGTCTCCTAGCCATATGGAACCCTGAGGTGTATGTTGGCTATGACATGTTCATTGTAGGAACTGGATTGCATCAAGATGGGAATCTATCTACCTCGGTGGTAGAGGAGCAGCCCTATGATGATCATGAGAATCAAGTCCAGAAATCCATGGCCATGGTAGAGTGAAATAATAGAAAGAGTTTCTATTTAGATTTTCACATTGGACTCGAATCGAATGATTACATCATATGACAGAGACTAGGGTTTGACGAGTTCACCTTAACCCTAATCTGATCGGGGCTCAAGATAGAAGAACTGAATCACACAGGTAGCTGCACCAAGAGGTTCGCATTCAGCTCTGATGGGTTGCCACCATATACTGCTAGGTGTCACTGGTGGATTTTGGGAGCAATTAGAATGATTTAGATGATCGATCATTCTAGCTGTTCGAATCAGAAGAGTTCTGATCCATCGAAAGGAGTTTCGATGATGTCTATGATAGAGATCATGACATATCCCATTACCATACAGAACTGAACCTAACTGGGTCACACAAACAAGGGTTTGAATCTGGTGATCATCAATTGAACTGATCTAGTTCAATTGATCTGAATGAGATTCAATTAGGTTCAAGGAAATCGTGCTAGCACTCGATTGAACCTAACGTTCTTCTTTTACTATCATAAATAAGTTGTCCTGACTGAGCCAAAGGAGTTTGTGCTCAATCAGAGGCCTTCATATGGTCTGACTGGAGGTTGTCCAAGTCAGAATAGGTTGTCTTATTTGTAAGACATTACCTGCCATTTTTGGTCACCTGCCATTTCTTGTTCTTTGACTTTGGTCAAAAGTCTACCTTTGACTGGTCAAACGTTGACCATTGACACCTTTGACTTTTGACCACATGTCATGCACCTATTGGAGAGCTGGTGGGGGCCTGTCCCCCTGCCAGAACCTGGCAAGGAGAAGGGCGCACGCCAAGGGTGGCGTGAGCCCAAGTAGGAGGCGCCTAGGAGTCCTTGTTGGACAAGGACTCCACCTCCCTTTTGGATTCCAATCAGAGTTCTACTAAGAATCCAGTTTGACTGGTCTTAGGCGCCCTCTAAGGAGGAATCCAGGGGTCTCTATTCCAACCAATCAGATTTAGATCTGATTTCACAAAGGGTTGTGATTGGTTGAGAGGAAGAGGAGTTGGATCACAAGAGGTCTATAAATAAGACCCTGCGCCCAACCCTAATTCTAAATGCTAATTAGATACGCCCCAAGGCTGCCTCTCCCCTCCTTCTCCATGCCATAGTCTCTTCTCCTCTTGCTCTCCACGTCCAAAAGGTGTTTTGGACTTAGTTTGGTGCGATTCAGATCAAGGAAAGGCGATCAAAAGCAAGAAGGCTGCGCTGCTGCAAAAGGACGACTGCAGATCTTCAAAAGAGTTTTGAAGATCCTCCAGATCAGATCCAGATCTGATTTTTGGAGGTGTGATAGAGAAGAAGAGGTTCTCCAGATCCAACCCGAGTGGATACCGGTAGAGGCTAGGCGCTTGCGTGGCTAAGATCCAGAACCTTCCGCTGCAATCAGGATCATCTACAGGGTAATAAGATTACCCAATTCAGGTAAATTGAATTTGATTTAATTTATCTTATTTTATTTTATTTATTAAAATAATAATAATCAGATCTGAAACATATCAAGATCTGATTGAGATCAAGAGAAAATTTTTGAAATATATCTCTTGATCTAATCAGATCTGGACGAACCTGGACCGGGAAATCAGGATTTCCCTTCAAGTGGAAGATTGAGCATTCCAATTAGTTGGGTGTGAAACCCCTTTTAAACATCAAGTTGTTGATGTAATAGTGAGAGAAAGGAAGAGAAGAATGTCTTCTCTTAAATTTTATTTCAAGGATTTTTTCTTCTCAATTTTTGTAAGATTTTTTCATGGAAAAAATCAGCAAGGCAGAGCCATGGGGTGTAGAGGATGTGTGCTCCAAGAAGTTAGGGCATGGTGATTTGTTTAGGACATGACTTGATCCTATCCTAATGAGAAGAAAATAAGAGAAGATAGTCTTCTCTTAGAATTTATATTGAGAACTTCTTCTTCTCAATATTATGTAAGTTTTTCCATTAAGAAAAATTAGAGAGAAAGGTATATGGATCATGAAAAAATTCTAGAGGAGGTCTCCTCTTATCCAGGTGTGGAGATTCATTTAGGACATCAATGGTTGATATTATAAAAGAGAAGATGTATCTTTTCTTAGAGCCTTTTTCTTAACCTTTTTATTTTTTGATTTTTAGGAGATCCAAAAGTTGGTTCTCTCCATTGATCCTTCTTCTATTCTTTATCTCTTGGAGTGTCTAAGAGATCCGAAGAATATTTTTTAGATTGACCATCAGGAAGGATCAGTGAAAAGCTAGCACTTCGAGCAGATCTTCGTTTGACGAATCTTTGATCTATTTTACGACCTTGTGTGGACTACCATAAAGGTTGGACGTGCTGTGCAGCTTCAAGCAATAAAGGATAATAGTAAGATTTAACTACGATGTTCTCGACCCATGCAAAAGTGTAAGATTTAATTTTTTATCTGACCTAGATATGATCTTGATTTTTCTAGAACTATTCTAGATCTAGGTATTGATTTGATTAATACCAACCAAACTAATTCTAGTTTTTAGATTTATGTTTGCATATTAACATGTCATAGGTCCTAGATGTAGGGTTTAGTGATTAGATCACATGCATATTATAGGTTAAATAGTTTAATCTGTCTTCTACTATAATTTATTTCAAAAAAAGTTTTGAAATATAAAAATGAAACCCTGCATGTTTTTCAATAGTGGTATTAGAGCTAGGTTCTTTTATGACATGATCATATTTGTATAAATCTAAAAATAAAAAATTAAAGATCATACATACTGACATAAGGTTGTCTTGTTGTAAGATTAACCCCTTATAATAAAAAGGTTATCCTAGTATGTGATGATCTATAAATTTAAATCATGAATAAGTTAGATATGATCTAAATTAATTTATGATTTATTTTTTTAATTTTAAATCTAAAATAAATAGATATTTAATCTATTATAGATTATTTAGATTATATCTAAATAATGTAGAGTCACACATACTGATTATAAGGTTATCCTACTATAAGGTTTATCCCTTATAGTAGAAAGGTTGTCCTAGTATGTGCAGACCTAAATAATCTAAATCATAAATATGTTAGATAAGATCTAAAGTGATTTATGATTTATTTTTAGATTTTAAATCTAATATTAATTAATTTATGATCTGATTTTGATCATTTAGATAAGATCCATATGATGTGTTTCATGTTTAGATCTAGACCCTCTCAATGCATATGTTGATATGTACTTTTATTTTTTGAATCTAGAATGCATATGTTGACATATATGTTTTATAGAATTTAAATTATGAACTTACTTTATACAAAATCCTAGGACATGATTGAAATATTGAACCAAATTAGATCTAAAACCATGAATTGAATTTCATTTAATACAAATTGTTTACACTTAAAAATGTTTCAAATAATGAAATCAGAAACTAGTTCTGAGCATCCAAATCCCAACTCATAAGTCTTGAACTTAATTGAGAATTAATTGATTGTTTAGGATTTAGGTTTGTGATTTGAAGATCCTAAGATAATTTCATAAAACTTGGGTTAAAGGATAATGGGTAAGCTTTGATCAAGTCATTAACTAGGTTAGCCCTGGGGTTAGATTAAATATGGACTAAGTTAAGAAATTGATCAAAACTAATTAATAGTTAATTAGGATTAGGTCATTTCTTTTTTATAGATCAATTCAATAGTTGTAGTTGATCAAACTCTATACATCTAATGGATGGACAATGATCATGGCTCAGTGGTTGAGCCTAAGACTTTAGATAGACCAAATCAAAATTAATAAATTGATTAGTGTCTAAGGTAAGTCTGACATTTTTAGATCGATGATTTTTAATTGACAGCCCACTTATCTGACCATTTCTGATGGTGTCTAAGGTAAGTTTTGGCAAATCCTCCCACCAATTTTACTTACCTGGCCAATATGGTTAATCAGGTCTTGATTAGGTTGCTCGTTGGTTCATGCTAATCCATGTCACATAGGTAAATTAGTGAGACTATTTTTAATCAATGAGACTGATTTAGGTGCCCATGGATCGAAATTAATCCTAGTCTTTATCAGTGATTTGTAAAGTCAGTGGAAGGATTTGACTTGGTGAAGTCAATGAGAGTAATTTGATCCATGTCTTCACTATCCTTAAATCACTAACAATTTAAATTCTCTAAAATTATTAGGTTCTTAAAGTGATAAAGTTATGGAGATAAGTGAGTCATAGCCTACCATTAAGTTAGGTGATAATGGATCCACTAACTTAATAATCATTGGAGGCCCAAAGACCTGGTGCTTATTGACTAATGAAATTATCATTCATAATATGTTAACTTGGAAGTGTTATTTAATGATGGTTAGGTTGACCAACCAAAGTTAGCTTAATAATTTGTTGGTTAGATGCACCAAGTATGGTCATATTAATGGTTGGACCTAATCAGATCCTTACAGTGGAGGCCAAAGACTACTGATTAGATTTTTGGGGCAAAATTAAATTACTAGAAGTTGTTTGGAGAAACAGTTGGTTAAAAAACCTACCCGTAGATACATATGGGTTGACCAGCCAAAGTCGAGCTTATGTGCAGTCTATTTGGATTCTAGTACCTGCTAGAAAATTAAAGTAATTTCTTAAATTGGATGTAGAGGCTACCAATTCGTACAAAATAGTGGAAGAACCTTTAGATTAAAGTCCAAGTCTCTAGGCTTAAAATAATTCATATATAATAGGTCATTGTTCTCTTTTCTTCAGATTAAGGCTAAACCTTAATTGCTTCTATTACTATTAGACAATAATGACTTATGGGATCCAACTTCGATAATTAGTATCGAAAGTTGAATCTAGTTCAGCAGTATGAATAGGTTCATGCTGGGTCTTCTAAGTCCAGTAAAAATAAAATGTTCAAGGTTAACCCAAATCAGGCAAAGTGTTTTTAATGTTAGAAGCAGGATCATAGGAAGAAGAATTATCTTATTTTTCATGATCCAATCAAGTAGAATAAGAAAAAAGAGTAAGAGTTGCTTATCAAGGATGTCATATAATAACATGTTAAAATTTTTCTATTTGAGATTCTACTATCTGGGTATTGGATAACAATAGTCCTATACAATTTATTGCAAGGACTACAAATAAGTGGAATATTTGAAAATACCAAAACTTTAGGGATGGAAGTCTTGTTCCAGTCCTAGCTTTAGAAATCATCAAGCTAATTCTCAATACAAGTGTTATCATTTAGAATGACTGTCACTATTATCCATTATTTATGATGAATGTGATCTTTGTTGGCCTTTTGGCTAAAGATGATCATCATTTATTAATGTGATATCATTATAAATGATATTACAATAATATGTGGACAATAAGAAAATGACATATACACAGTCTGTTAAGTGTAATGTATCCACGGAATAAATATTCAAGTTAGATAATATCAAAGATATCAATATTTTATTATAGACGACCTATCTAGGTATGGGTGCATCTAGCTTGAATCATTTGAAATATTCAAATGATTCAATAATGAAATAAAAAATAAACTAGAAAAGGTATTAGAATTCTTCGATCAGATTGAGGAGGTGAATACTTATCCAGTGAGTTTTTGACATATCTAGGAGAGAATAGGATTCTCTCATAGTGGACTCCTTTCGAAACATAGTGTATCGGAAAGAAGAAATTGAACTTTGTTAGACATTGTTTCATCTGCAATGGGGATTACTAGTCTGCCTATTTTAGATTTAAGCTCTTAAGACTACTCGTTTTACTCTAAAAATATTCCAAATAAATCTATCATAAAGACCCAAGATGAGATATGGTTTGAACATAGACCTACACTCTCTTACCTTTGGGTTTGGAGTTGATCGGCCTATGTCAAAGAATTGCATACAGATAAACTTGGATCCTGATCTAATAGGTGTTTAAGGGTTATTAGTTCTACCATGCTGAAGAATATAAGATGTTCATCAATATTAAGGCATTCTTTTTGGAAAAGAAGTTTCTTAGGAAAAAAATTAATACTTGTCAAGTTGAACTTAAGGAATTTTGATCGGTAGAGTGAACTAGCACAATCTATTAAACCTGTAAAATCGAATTTGATTAGATCAAATTTAAAGCCCATTAATTTGGCATCTTTAAGAAGATCTAGCAGAGTACTGCATTAGCTGGATAGATACTTTGGTATCTAGGTCTGGGATGGTGATCCTATTGAGCTTGATGAGAACAACAAGGATCCGATCACCTATATGGATGCTATGCAGAGATCTGACTCTAAGAAATGGTTTGGAGCTTGTAGAAATCAATAGTGTATAGACACTAGTTGATTCACCTGAAGGGATAAAATCCATTGGGTGTGAATGGATTTTCAAATCATCAGAGTAGAACGGATGGAAAGATAGAGACCTATAAAGCCTGTTTAGCTATTATCTCGGAGTTGGAACATACATTTTGAATGTATGTCTTTGTTATGAATAAAGAGGAACCCTGCATTTGAGAGTGGACAAAAAGTTTTATAGTATTATTCCTTATGTTGTCTGTGGATGATAGTCTCTTAATCGAGAATGACATTCCAGCATTACAAGAAATAAAGGTTCAGCTATCACCTCATTTCTCCATGTTTAAGACTAGATATGATATACTCACTAAGGGTAGTCAATAGATATCCAAGTGAGAACCACTGAAAGATTGTATAGATAATCCTTAAGTATTTGAGAAATACTAAGATCCAGTGATTCAAATATGGAGATACTAACTTAAAACTTGTGGGATGTTTTAATTCCAATTTTTAGTTAGATTAAGATGAAAGTAAAAGAGTATCGGGTCATGAATTTATCCTAATTGGAGCAGCACTCTGCTAGAAAGGTTCCAAGCAGAATATTGTAGCCTATTTTGTTAGTGATGTAGAGTACATCATGGCATTTGATGCTATCATGTAGGCTGTGTAGTTGCTAAGGTTCATTAGCAAGTTATGAATGGCACCCTTCAACGATGGTCCAGTCATATCATAGCATTGGAGTCATAGCTCAAGCTAAAGAACAGAAGGTACACCATAGGACCAGCATACTCTGCATCACTATTACTTTTGATTTTAGATCAGGGTGAGGTCGATCTTTGGATGATCGATGAAAAAAGAGAACTTGACCGACCCATTTGCTAAGGCCTCGGAGCTAAAAGGTTCTACGAACTCAAGTGGAAGATAGGTATTTAAAACTATTCTGATTGGCTTTAGTCAAAGTAGGAGTTGTTAGGAAATGTGTCCTAAAATCAATCATTAAGGTTGTAGATGATTAAAATTAGTATATGAATTATCTAATAATAATAGTTATTTGGCTTATTCATCATCAAAGTTTTATCTTTCTTAAATAAAATCCTATCTTATAATGAAGTCCTTAGAACTACCATCAATCAATAAAGGAGGATTTATCTGTATGGTTCTTAAACTATTCATGATCAAATGATAAGTTATTAACAAGGATGATAACTTATCCTCATAATCAAGTGGTACTTATAGTATAGTATAGTATATTTCTAATATAGTATAGTATAGTATATTTCTAATATAGTATAGTATAGTATATTTCTAATATAGTAATGGAAGGTATCTCTTTCTTAAATGAAATCCTATCTTATAATGAAGTCCTTAGAACTACAATCAATCAATAAAGGAGGATTTATCTGTATGGTTCTTAAACTATTCATGATCAAATGATAAGTTATTAACAAGGACGATAACTTATCGAGTGTAGATCGTTGTATGCATAATCAAGTAGTGTGGAGACACTAGTATAGCATCCAGGTGGAGACACTAGTATAGCATACTATATCCAAGTCACCTGGATGCTATACTAGTATAGTATATTTCTAATATAGTAATGGAAGGTTTACGAGAACAACAAGGATCCGATCACCTATACTTCTAATATAGTATAGTATAGTATATTTCTAATACTAGTATAGTATAGTATATTTCTAATATAGTAATAGAAGATTTTTGGATACAGTCAAGTACTTATAGAGTCGGTATGTGAGTCAAGATGGGATTGACCACTCCTGCTTAAATTCAGAAAGCGTATGTCTTGCTGTGTTTCAATTTAGTAAAACCTAGGCCTGGATAATCCTCGTGAGGAGTCACAAGATTTATAAAATTTTGAAATATCATATGAATGACTTGTATAAGTGATGACAGCATACTCGAAGTCATGTTAAGCATTATTGGTCAAAGGGATGAATTATGCGGTAACCATAGGCAAGAATTTTAAGAATGTTGCTTTGCATACATTCAACCTATCTGGACGGCGGGTATCATTGCTAGATGATCATTTTGATTGGTATAAAAATTAATTTCTATAATACCAGCTTAGGTTCAAACCTATGGGGTCATATACATTAGAGGTTGTTACTTGATCAGAAAGTTGATCGATGATTAAGAATCATTTAGTGATCGAATCATCAATGTGATTGATGATCGATCAAGTACAAGTATTGCAGGAAGATCGATTAGCAATTGGATTGCTAATTGACTTAATTTGATTGAGCAATTGGATTGAGATCAAGTCTAATTGAATTAGATTCAATTAGAATTAATTTGGACTTAATTGGATTAAGTTCAATTGATTTATTGGGTAAGCCAATTTTAAGAGAAAGAAATTTCTTGTTAGATAAGGACTTGAGTGCACCTAATTCATAATTGAGTTAGAATTTAAATTAGATTTAAATATGATTTGATCTGATTTAATTAGGCTCTAAGTGAAGGGAAATCCTGATTTCCCGATCCAGGTTCGTCCAGATCTGATTAGATCAAGAGATATATTTTAAATTTTCTCTTGATCTCAATCAAATCTTGATATGTTTCAGATCTGATTCTTATTATTTTAATAAATAAAATAAAATAAGATAAATTAAATCAAATTTAATTTACCTGATTTGGGTAATCCTATTACCCTGTAGATGATCCTGATTGCAGCGGAAGGTTCTGGATCTTAGCCACGCAAGCGCCTGGCCTCTACCGGTATCCACTCGGGTTGGATCTGGAGATCCTCTTCTTCTCTATCATACCTCCAAAAATCAGATCTGGATCTGATCTAGAGGATCTTCAAAACTCTTTTGAAGATCTGCAGTCGTCCTTTTGCAGCAGCGCAGCCTTCTTGCTTTTGATCGCCTTTCCTTGATCTGAATCGCACCAACCTAAATCCAAAACACTTTTGGACGTGGAGAGCAAGGGGAGAAGAGACTATGGTGTGGAGAAGGAGGGGAGAGGCAGCCTTGGGGCGTGTCTAATTTCATTCGCATTAGGGTTGGGCGCAGGGTCTTATTTATAGACCTCTTGTGATCCAACTCCTCTTCCTCTCAACCAATCACAACCCTTTGTGAAATCAGATCTAAATCTGATTGGTTGGAATAGAGACCCCTGGATTCCTCCTTAGAGGGTGCCTAAGACCAGTCAAACTGGATTCTTAGTAGAACTCTAATTGGAATCCAAAAGGGAGGTGGAGTCCTTGTCCAACAAGGACTCCTAGGCGCCTCCTACTTGGGCTCACGCCACCCTTGGCGTGCGCCCTTCTCCTTGCCAGGTTCTGGCAGGGGGACAGGCCCCCACCAGCTCTCCAATAGGTGCATGACATGTGGTCAAAAGTCAAAGGATCAATGGTCAACATTTGACCAGTCAAAGGTAGACTTTTGACCAAAGTCAAAGAACAAGAAATGGCAGGTGACCAAAAATGGTAGGTAATGTCTTACAAATAAGACAACCTATTCTGACTTGGACAACCTCCAGTCAGACCATATGAAGGCCTCTGATTGAGCACAAACTCCTTTGGCTCAGTCAGGACAACTTATTTATGATAGTAAAAGAAGAACGTTAGGTTCAATCGAGTGCTAGCACGATTTCCTTGAACCTAATTGAATCTCATTCAGATCAATTGGAACTAGATCAGTTCAATTGATGATCACTAGATTCAAACCCTTGTTTGTGTGATCCAGTTAGGTTCAGTTCTGTATGGTAATGGGATATGTCATGATCTCTATCATAGACATCATCGAAACTCCTTTCGATGGATCAGAACTCTTCTGATTCGAACAGCTAGAATGATCGATCATCTAAATCATTCTAATTGCTCCCAAAATCCACCAGTGACACCTAGCAGTATATGGTGGCAATCCCATCAGAGCTGAATGCGAACCTCTTGGTGCAGCTACCTGTGTGATTCAGTTCTTCTATCTTGAGCCCCGATCAGATTAGGGTTAAGGTGAACTCGTCAAACCCTAGTCTCTGTCATATGATGTAATCATTCGATTCGAGTCCAATGTGAAAAATCTAAATAGAAACTCTTTCTATTATTTCACTCTGCCATGGCCATGGATTTCTGGACTTGATTCTCATGATCATCATAGGGCTACTCCTCTACCACCGAGGTAGATAGATTCCATCTTGATGCAATCCAGTTCCTACAATGAACATGCTATAGCCAACATACACCTCAAGGGTTCCATATGGCTAGGAGATCGAGTAATGGTGTAGTCAAACTATAACACCCTCAAGGTGAACTGCCGATGCATCTCAGGTCAAAGAACCAGACACACTACTGCAGCATCGAGTCAGTCATTGACGAGAAGGTAGACTTCCTAATGACTACTCGAGGTGGTCACGCTCAGTGCCCTCGTTCTCTAACGAGTTTCTGTACTCTCGCTTGGGTGTCTCCACACCGTAGACTCAAGACTCATCTACTAAAGAGAAGCGATCGTACACCAACCTTCCGGATCAATCACCATCCTCGTGATGATCCTATGGTCGGGAGCTATTTATGAGTTAATAATGATTATTCATGTCTTAAATTTTCAACTCTTGAAAATATAAATTATCATTACCATTAACTCAAAGGATGTGTCACAGACACTAAATACACAGGTGTGATAGAAAATAATCCATTTCATTAATTATAGTCAAAATTACAATTTTACCCCTAGAAGTGTATTACAAGTGTCAGCCAATTCTGGCTTCTAGGAAACATATATCTAACACTAAGTTGGACTAGGATCATCTTTAATTAGGTTGCATTTAATATGATTTAAATTAGATTTTAAATTGGATTTGACCTAGTCTACATTGCGAAGTCCTAGTTAGACTAGGACTCTGCCCTTCTTCCCTTACGCCACTAAGAAGGATCCAACACACCTTGAATTTATTCCTAATGTTTACATGAAATATTCCATGCCCAAATGTATTTTCCAATGCCCGAATATCTGGTTATTTTGGAATCAAATTTAACTTGGTCAAATTTGAGAATTGGTTGAGATTTGAACTCTATTTGATAGAGTTCTAGAATACCAAAACACCTTCTCTCTCTCTATGGAAATTAACCCATTCCCCAATTATTTTTGTCACCCAAATTTTTCTTCATTTGGATGTGGCCTTGCTTGTTGTCATGCACAAAAATTAGGGGGTGGCATCCAAGAGTTGGATGCCCCCAAAATTCCTTCATTCAAATCCCTAAAAGTTAGGGATTTGACCCGATCTTCCCTATTTTGAGTGGGACAACTCCTTCTAAGAAGTTTTGAGCATGAAATGTCCCTAATATTCCATGCTAATATTTGAGAAAGAAAGGGAGAGGGAGTAGGAGATTAAGCATTCCAATTAGTTGGGCGTGAAACCCCTTTTGAACATCAAGTTTTTGATGTAATAATGAGAGAAAAGGAAGAGAAGAATATCTTCTCTAAAATTTTCTTTCAAGGATTTTTTTCTTCCAAATTTTTAGAAGATTTTTCCACGGAAAAAATCAGACAGGAAGAGCCATGGGGTGTGGGGGATGTGTGCTCCAAGAAGTTGGGGCATGGTGGTTCGTTTAGGACATGATTTGATCATGTCCTGATGAGAAGAAAGTAAGAGAAGATAGTCTTCTCTTAGAATTTCTATTAAGAACCTTTTCTTCTCAATATTTTGTGGGTTTTTTCATCAGAAAAAATTAGAGAGGAAGGTAAATGGATCCTATCACCTATATTTCTAATATAGTATTGTATATTATATTTCTAATACTAATATAGTATAGTATATTTCTAATATAGTAATGGAAGCTTTTTGGATACAGTCAAGTACTTATAGAGTCGGTGTGTGAGTCAAGATGTGATTAACTACTTTTGCTTAAATTCAGGAAGCATATGTCTCACTGTATTTCAATTTAGTAAAACCTAGGCCTAGGTAAATCTCGTGAGGAGTCACAAGATTTATAAAATTTTGAAATATAATATGAATGACTTGTATAAGTGATGACAACATACTCGAAGTCACCTTAAGTATTATTGGTCAAAGGGATGAATTATGCAGTAACCATAGGCTAGAGTTTTAAGAATGTTGCTTTGCATACATTCAACCTATCCGGACATCAGATATCATTGCAAGATGGTCAATTCGATTGGTACAACAATTGATTTCTGTAATACCAGCTTAGGTTCAAACCTATGGGGTCATATATATTCGAGGTTGTTACTTGATCAGAAAGTTGATCGATGATTAAGAATCATTTAGTGATCGAATCATCAATGTGACTGATGATCGATCAAGTACAAGTATTGCAGGAGGATCGATTAGCAATTGAATTGCTAATTGGCTTAATTTGATTAAGCAATTAGGTTAAAATCAAGTCTAATTGAATTAGATTCAATTAGAATTGATTTGGACTTAATTGGATTAAGTTCAATTGATTTATTGGATAAGCCAATTTTAAGAGAAAGAAATTTCTTGTTAGACAAGGACTTGAGTGCACCTAATTCATAATTGAGTTAGGATTTAAATTAGATTTAAATATGATTTGATCTGATTTAATTAGGCTCCAAGTTAGACTAGGATCACTTTTAATTGGGTTGCATTTAATCAGATTTAAATTAGATTTTAAATTGGGTTTGACCTAGTCTACATTGCAAAGTCCTAGTTTGACTAGGACTCCGCCCTTCTTCCCTTGCGCCACTAAGAAGGATCCAACGCCCCTTGAATTTATTCTTGATGTTTACATGAAACATTCCATGCCTAAATGTAGTTTCCAATGCCCCAATATCTGGTTATTTTGGAATCAAATTTAACTTGGTCAAATTTGAGAATTGGTTGAGATTTGAACTCTATTTGATAGAGTTCTAGAATACCAAAACACCTTCTCTCTCTCTATGGAAATTAACTCATGCCCCAATTATTTTTGTCACCCAATTTTTTCTTCATTTGGACGTGGCCTAGCTGGTTGTCATGCACAAAAATTAGGGGGTGGCATCCAAGAGTTGGATGCCCCCGAAATTCCTTCATTCAAATCCTTAAAAGTTAGGGATTTGACCCGATCTTCCCTATTTTTAGTGGGACACCTCCTTCTAAGAAGTTTTGAGCATGAAAAGTCCCTAATATTCCATGCTAATATCTAAGAGAGAAAGGGAGAGGGAGTGAGAGATTAAGCATTCCAATTAGTTGGGCATGAAACCCCTTTTGAACATCAAGTTTTTGATGTAATAGTGAGAGAAAAGGAAGAAGAATATCTTGTCTTAAATTTTCTTTCAAGGATTTTTTCTTCCCAATTTTTATAAGATTTTTCCATGGAAAAAATCAGAGCGGAAGAGCCATGGGGTGTGAGGGATGTGTGCTCCAAGAAGTTGGGGCATGGTGGTTCGTTTAGGACATGATTTGATCATGTCCTGATGAGAAGAAAGTAAAAGAAGATAGTCTTCTCTTAGAATTTCTATTAAGAACCTTTTCTTCTCAATATTTTGTGAGTTTTTTCATCAGAAAAATCAGACAGAAAGATACATGGATCTGATCACCTATATTTCTAATATAGTATAGTATAGTATATTTCTAATACTAGTATAGTATAGTACATTTCTAATATAGTAATGGAAGGTTTTTGGATATAGTCAAGTACTTATAGAGTCGGTGTGTGAGTCAAGATGGGATTGACCACTCCTGCTTAAATTCAGGAAGTGTATGTCTCGCTGTGTTTCAATTTAGTAAAACCTAGGCCTAGGTAATCCTCGTGAGGAGTCACAAGATTTATAAAATTTTGAAATACAATATGAATAACTTGTATAAGTGATGACAGCATACTCGAAGTCATCTTAAGCATTATTGGTCAAAGGGATGAATTATGCAGTAACCATAGGCTAGGGTTTTAAGAATGTTCCTTTGCATACACTCAACATATCTGGAGGTTGGGTATCATTGCTAGATGGTCATTTTGATTGATACAAAAATTAATTTTCATGCTACCAGCTTAGATTCAAACCTATGGGGTCATATACATTAGAGGTTATTACTTGATCAGAAAGTTGATCGATAATTAAGAATCATTTAGTGATCGAATCATTAATGTGATTGATGATCGATCAAGTATAAGTATTGCAGGAGGATTGATTAGCAATTGGATTGCTAATTGGCTTAATTTAATAGAGCAATTGGGTTGAGATCAAGTCTAATTGAATTAGATTCAATTAGAATTGATTTGGACTTAATTGGATTGAGTTTAATTGATTTATAGGATAAACCAATTTTAAGAGAAAGAAATTTCTTGTTAGACAAGGACTTGAGTGCACCTAATTCATAATTGAGTTAGGATTTAAATTAGATTTAAATATGATTTGATCTAATTTAATTAGGCTCAAAGTTAGACTAGGATCACTTTTAATTGGGTTGCATTTAATCTAATTTAAATTAGATTTTAAATTGGGTTTGACCTAGTCTACATTGCAAAGTCTTAGTTAGACTAGGACTCCGCCCTTCTTCCCTTACGCCACTAAGAAGGATCCAACGCCCCTTGAATTTATTCCTGATGTTTACATGAAACATTCCATGCCTAAATGTAGTTTCCAATGCCCCAATATCTGGTTATTTTGGAATCAAATATAACTTGGTCAAATTTGAGAATTGGTTGAGATTTGAACTCTATTTGATAGAGTTCTAGAATACCAAAACACCATCTCTCTCTCTATGGAAATTAACCCATGCCCCAATTATTTTTGTCACCCAATTTTTTCTTCATTTGGACATGGCCTTGCTGGTTGTCATGCACAAAAATTAGGGGGTGGCATCCAAGAGTTGGATGCCCCCAAAATTCCTTCATTCAAATCCCTAAAAGTTAGGGATTTGACCCGATCTTCCCTATTTTGAGTGGGACGCCTCCTTCTAAGAAGTTTTGAGCATGAAAAGTCCCTAATATTCCATGCTAATATCTAAGAGAGAAAGGGAGAGGGAGTGGGAGATTAAGCATTCCAATTAGTTGGGCGTGAAACCCCTTTTAAACATCAAGTTTTTGATGTAATAGTGAGAGAAAAGGAAGAGAAGAATATCTTCTCTTAAATTTTCTGTCAAGGATTCTTTCTTCCCAATTTTTATAAGATTTTTCCATGGAATAAATCAGAGAGGAAGAGCCATGGGGTGTGGGGGATGTGTGCTCCAAGAAGTTGGGGCATGGTGGTTCATTTAGGACATGATTTGATCATGTCCTGATGAGAAGAAAGTAAGAGAAGATAGTCTTCTCTTAGAATTTCTATTATGAACCTTTTCTTCTCAATATTTTGTGAGTTTATTCATCAGAAAAAAATAGAGAGAAAGGTACATGGACCATGAAAAATTTTAGAGGAGAAAGTCTCCTCTTGTCCAGGTGTGGAGATCCATTTAGGCCATTAATGCTTGATGTCATAAAAGAGAAGATGTGTCTTCTCTTAGAGCCTTTTTCTTAACCCTTTTATTTTCTGATTTTTAGGAGATCCAAAAGTTAGTTCTCTCCCTGGATCCTTCTTCTATTCTTCATCTCTTGAAGTGTCTAAGAGATCCGAAGAATATTTTTTAGATTAACCATCAGAAAGGATTCGCAGGAAGCTAGCACTTCGAGCGGATCTTTGTTTGACAAACCTCCGATCTGTGTTGCAGTCTTGTGTGAACTATCCATAGAGGCTAAACGTGTTGTACAGCACCGAGCAATAAAGGATAACAATGAGATTCAACTATGGTATTCTCGACCCATGCAAAGGTATAAGATTTGATCTTTTATCTAACTTATATATGATCTACATTTTTCTAAAACTGATCTAGATCTAGGTATTGATTTGATCAATACCAACCAACTTAATTTTAATTTTTAGATTTATGTTTGCATCTTGACATGCCATAGGTCCTAGATGTAGGGTTTAGTGATTAGATCACACTCATATTATAGGTTAAATAGTTTAATCTATATCTTATACTGTAATTTATTTTGAAAATATTTTGAAATATAAGCATGAAACCCTGCATGTTTTTCAATATTATATGCAATCCTATATGCCCACAATGCATCATCTAATTTTAATGACCAATCTTTTCTAGATGCACTTATAGTCCTTTCCATGATTCTCTTTAGTTCTCTATTAGACACCTCTACTTGGCCACTTGTTTGTAGATGATATGGAGTAGATATCTTATGAGTGACACCATATTTGCTTAACAAAATTTCAAATTATTTATTGCGAAAGTGTGTGCCTCCATCACTAATGATTGCTCTAGGAGTGCCAAAATCTGTAAAAATATTTTTTTCAAAAATTTGACAACTACCTTAGCATCATTAGTTGGATAAGCTGCTGCTTCTACCCATTTTGAAACATAATCTACAACCATAAGAATAGTTGATTTGAAAAAGAATTAGGAAAAGATCTCATAAAATCAATATCCCAAATATCAAAGATTTCACATACAAGAATATTATTTAAAGGCACTTCATGTCTAGAGAGATTTTTAGTTCTTTGACAGCGGTCACATGAAGAGACATAAGTATGAGCATCTTCAAATAGAGAAGGCCAATAAAAACCTGATTGAAGAACCTTATAGGCTATCCTTGTTGGGCCAAAATGTCCTCCTAACTCCCGGTCATGATAATGGTGCAGAATTTTCTGCATCTCTTCCTCCAGGATACATCTTCTAATGACCTTATCTGCATAATACTTATACAAGAAGGTTCATCCCAAAAATAATATTTGACAACAGATAAAAACCTTTTCTTTTGTTGAAAAGAAAGATTAAATAAAAGAACCTTACTAACCAGATAGTTAACAATATCAGCATACCATGAAAATATTCTACCTAATATAGCATAAAGGCACTCATCTAGGAATTCTTCCTTGATAGGGCAAATATCTAAATCCTTTTCTATGACATTTTCCAGCCTTGAAAGGTGATCAGCAACTAAATTTTCTATGCCTTTCTTGTCTTTGATCCCCAAATCATACTCTTGTTATAGAAGAATCCACTTGACCAATCTGGGTTTTTTATACAATAACTTTGGATAAAATAAGATAGGAATGAAATTTATCTAATGCAAATACTACTACCAGGAGCTTCTTTTAGTTGCATATTTTTGTTGGGCCTCTGTCAAGGTGCAGCTGGCATAATAAATAGTCTAAAAAATATTTTTCCTTTTCTGGCCAAGAACTGCTCTTATGGCTATATCACTAGCATCACACATCAGCTCAAAAGGTAGAGATCAATCCGGTGCCATTATAATAGGTGCTGTGACTAGCTTCTTCCTGAGAGTGTTGTATGCCTACAAACACTCATCGGTAAAATTAAAAGAGGCATCTTTACATAATAGATTAAATAAAGGCCTAGAAATTAGGGAGAAGTCTTTTATAAATTGATGATATAATCCAACATGCCTTAAGAACCTCCTAATTGCCTTCACTAAGGTTGGTGGAGGCAACTTTTTGATTACCTCAATCTTAGCTCTATCTACTTTAATTCCTTTATATAAGATCTTGTTGCCTAGAACTATATCTTCTTGTACCATCAGAGGACACTTAACCCAATTTAAGAGAAGATTAGTATCCTCACATCTTCGTAAAATAAGAGATAAATTATACAGGCATTTATCAAATGTACACCCAAAGACAGAAAAAGCATCTATAAAGAACTCAAGAAAATCCTCAATCATGTCATGAAAAATAGCCATCATGCATCATTGAAAAGTAGTTGGTGCATTACACGAACCGAATGGCATTCTCCTAAAAGCAAATGCACCATGGGACATGTAAATGTAGTTTTCTCTTGATCCTCAGGTGCTATGGCAATTTGATTATAACCAAAATAACCATCTAGAAAATAATAAAAATCATGCCTAGCTAATCTTTCTAACATCTGATCTATGAATAAAAGAGGATAATGGCTTTTTTTTAGTTGCATCATTTATATTTTTTATAATCTATGAATACTCTCCACCCAGTCATAGTCCTAGTGAAAATTAATTCATTATTATTATTTTAAATTATAGTAACCCCACCTTTCTTAGAAACTACTTGAACAGAACTCACCCAAGAACTATTGAAGATAGGATAAATAATACCTACATCAAATAGCTTGATTACCTCCTTTTTTACCACTTCTTGCATCTTTGGGTTGAGTCTTCGTTGGTGTTAGACCATAGGCTCATAATTGTCCTTCATGAGAATTTTGTACATAAAAATTAAGGGATTGATTTTTTTGATGTTTGCTATGGTCCATCCAAATGCCTTCTTATATTTTTTTAGCACTCTCAATAACTTCTCTTCTATTAATCCTATCAGAAAGGAAGAAATAATAATAGGTAAGTATGAAGAACCTTCTAGGAAAACATATTTTAAATAAGAAGGAAGAGGTTTAAATTCAAGAGTAGGTGGCACTTCAATTGATGGCTTTGGAAGAAGGGTAGATGATCTTTCTAGCCCTTCAAAATGTCGTCTGTATGTGCATGGAATGAATAGCCTGGCCTCCAACAATCTTATGCACTCTAATTGCCATTCATCTTCAACCAAACCCTCTTGTGATTGGACAATGCAAGCCTCAATAAGGTTCTCAAACCTATTTTTTAAAAAATACTCATGTACTAATTTGTCAATATCATCAATTCAAAAATAAGTTTGATAATCATTAGGATGTTTAATAGCCTTAAAAACATTAAAGATAACTTATTCCTCTTGGACTCTAAGAATTAATTTTTCTTGTTAAACATCAATTAAAGCTCCTCTAGTAGCTAAAATGAGTCTCCCTAGAATAAGGGGTACCTCAATATCTTCTTCCATATCTAGAACAATAAAATCAATAGAAAATATAAATTTATTTACCTTTACCAAGACATCTTCCACTATACCTTTTGGATATTTGATGGATCTATCTGCTTGCTGAAGAGTGATAGTAGTAGACTTTGGTTCTCCAAGATCCAACTTCCTAAAAATAGAGAAAGGCATAAGATTAATACCTATTCCTAAATCGCATAGAACTTTGTCAAAACTACAATCACCAATAATACAAGGGATAGTAAAACTTTTTGGATCTTTTAACTTCTATGGTAATTTATTTTAAAGTATTGCTGAGCATTCTTCATTTAAATTTACTCTCTCATGCTCCTTCAGCTTCTTTTTATTGCTTAGAATTTCTTTAAGAAACTTAGCATATTTGGGCATCTAAGTGATAGCATCTACAAAAGAAATATTAATATATAAATTCATTAAAATTTTAAAAAAAAATTAAAAATTTCTTATTTGGATGTTGTATTTGTCTATTTGGGAATGATAGTGGCGGCTCATAGGGCTTTATGTTTGGATCAGCAAATTTTATACCTTAGGACCATCCATCTGCTAGTTATTTTGGTAACTGATGAACTTTAGTTGGCTATTTCATAGTTTTCTCTTCAGTCTCTTCCTTCTAATGTCGCTCTTCTAGCTCTTTACCACTTTTTAATTTGATAGCATTGATTTGCTCCCTTGAATTGATCTCCGTGTTGCTAGGCAAGTATCCTCATGGTCTTCCATAGATTATCTTAACCATTTGACCCACTTGCATCTCCAAATTTTGAATTATTGCTGCTTGGCCTTGCCTAAGCTTGGTTTTTAGGTTTTGAATGGCCACTTCTTGATTTTGCATGAATTTAGTCTCCATATTTCATATGGCTACTTCTTGGTTCTGCATAAATTTGACCATCAGCTCCTCCATGTCAGGCTTTTTCTCAAGTACTTGAAATCTCGGGCATGGTTGTTGTGCTGCATTTTTATTACTCCATGAGAAGTTTGGATGCTTCCTCCACCCTTAATTATATGTATTGGAGTAAGGATTGTTTTGCTGTGGTCTAAAAAAATTACCAACATGGTTAGCTGTATCAAAGGCTTTAGCAAAAGGATTACCTATCTAGCAGTCGCTTGTATCATATCCTCCTCCACACAGCTCACAAGTGATGCTCTGTATATGCATAGCTGATCCCTTCATATTATTGACTTCGACTCTAAGGACTGCAATCTCAACTAATAAGGTTAGAACACAATCTACTCCTTGTATAGCTATTGGTCTTCTTGAAATCAAGCGATCTGTTTGCCATTGGTAGCTATTTAATGCCATCTTATTTATTAGATCAAAGACTTCCTCCTCTATTATGCAATTAATGGTACCTTCTATTGCTGCATTAATCATAGAATGATTAGTAGGAGATAAACCATTATAAAAAGTTTATACCTGAAGCCAAATGGATAACTGATGATGTGGGCATCTCCTTAGTAGTTTCTAAAATCATTCCTAAGCCTCATATAGTGACTCCATCTCCATCTACACAAAATAAGTAATATCGTTGCGCATCTTTGTAGTCTTGAAAGATGGAAAGTACTTAGCAAAAAATTTTTGAGCTAGGGCATCCCAAGTAGTAATAGAATCTACATGAAGAGAATGAAGCCAACTTTTAGCTTTATCATATAAAGAAAAAGAAAATATCCTTAATCTAATGGAAACATCCAATACCCCATTAATTTTAAAAGTATCACAAAGTTCAACAAAATTATAACTATGGACGTTTGGATCATCATGCACGTGTTTACTAAATTGGACAGTTGATTGAATCATTTGAATTATCATCGATTTTATTTCAAAGTTATTTGCTCGCACAAGCGGTCTCTTGATGCTTGAAGCTACGTTGACTATAGATGGTGTGATGTAATCGTTTAATAAATGATATGCCACTCGAATAGCTTCTTGCTATCCCTATGCTGCTATATCCATTTCTAGATTGACGCCATCTAGATCTTCAATTGCCATACTTCTTTCTTGATTTATTCTTCTAATGGTCCTCTCTATTTCTGGATCAAAAAGTACTAAGTCACACTATCTAGTATGTGTCATGCACCGAACAAAAAAATAAAATAAGAATAAAAATTTAAAATAAAATTCTTAAGTAAAGCAAGGATCAAAATTTTAATATTGGTTTAGATACAATCCATGACAACGATGCCAAAAATTTGATGCCTGCTAATCTATCACTATAGCAAGTGCACCAATCGATCAAGTAATAAAGTGCATGAGTAGAATAACATTCCCAGAGGATTGAAAAATAAGTACTAAAAATTTTTTTCCTAAACTTTATTTAGAAAATTAATTTAGAAGAAATAAAAAATTAAGAAAAATAAAAAATAATTAAGAGAAATTGCAAGGAAATAAAGAGGGTTTAATTACTAGGGTTGAATTCGAAAGCAATAGGATACTAAGACAATCGGTTCACTAACTCAATCAATACAATATTCAAGTAATCATGCAAATTAGGTTAATTTTATTTCATATGACGGTGGAGTCTCCTAAAATATTTACTACCTTTTGGTCTAGGCATAGCAAAACTAACAATACTTATTAACTATCATTTGGTCCACGCTTAATTTAAATAAATATTGATGCTTTAAGTTTTATGAAATCCTCTAATTAAAATACACTATGTTCAAAGTGCACTAAAATTACCGCATGCATAAGAATCTTAATCTGATTTAAAATACAAGGTATATAAATCAAGAAGCATTGACATAGATGTACTTGATCCATATCATCTATGTCCATCAAATCAATTAGAAGATGACCAGTAATCTAAAAGCGTTAAGAATAAATTTATATACTTCTTATGAACAAAATTTAAATCTAAAATTCAATAATTCTGAATATTGTATCAAAAGAATGGCCACACCTTAGCCTTAGTGAAAGAAATTTAGTTCATGATAGACCAAATAAAAATAGCAAATAGAATAAAAGACATAGAATTCCAAACAGTAGATTGCTTGTTGCTAAGTTTTGCCAATTGTTGCTCTTGGTGTGGAGAAGTTAATGAAGAAGAGCCATTGGTGGATGTGCTGGATGTGGAAGATGAGCCGAGAAGAAAGATGGAAGAAAGAAGGAACAAGGCTCTTTCTTTAATCAAATTCTCTCTTAGATCGCCCTCTATCTCTGAATTCCCAAACTCCTCTCAAAAACCCTGACACTAGACCTCTTTTCTCTCTTGAAAACCCTCTAATTCTACTCTAACCTAGCTCTTTGTCTATTTTTATTGCTATGCTATTCCATCTATTTTGTTCGGCAGTAGGACTTTAAATAGAGTAGAGAGAGTTTGGTAAGAAATCCTAAAGAAATCAGGATTAAAACTCCTAGAACAATTCGAATTGAAGCCCTAGATCACTCTGACTATTAGATGGCGATCAAACACATCAAAAATCTCCCAAAAACCATGTTTTAATTCCCAGATCAAGTTGGATGCATTTTGGACCATCAGATCTCACTGAGAAATGCATTTAGGCCATTGGATTGCGTAGAAGAGAGCTTCAAAAGCTTAATCAAAATCAAAATCCACCTCCACCATCGGATCTTCACCAGCAGCTGCCTTAACCGTCTGATGGTGCCAAAATCCCAGCCATCTGCTTGTGTAAACCGATCGTCTTTTCATAGACTGTGCCAGCCATGATCGTCTTTTCATAGACTGCACCAACCGTAACCCACCATGCCATGCGAAATACCAATAATACCTTATGCACTGCAATTTTTGGGCATGGACCCTTAAAGGGTCCACCATGCTCTAGTTACTATTCTGGCATATTATACGTCATGTGGGTTTTTAACATCATAGTGACGTCAGGCAGGCTGATTTGCCCTGGGTTGTTTGCGGTTGGGCCGATCAATTTTAAGCCAATTTTTTAGCCGATTCGGTCTGGACCAGTTAGTTAATTTTTTTTCCTTTTTTTACTCCTTTCGAAACTTGATTCTAAGGCCAATAAGTCCATTTTGCTTCAAATTTGTTTTGTTTAAACCAAAAAATTAAGCTCTTCTCATTGGAGGGCTTCTTTCCTGCATAAGATCAACAAAAATATCAATTTCTTAAAGATAAGATAAATTATTTTAGAATTTAGTATTTTTATTATTATATTTATAATACTTATTAAATACTTGAAGCATGTCTTCTAGCTAAGCTGACTCAAATCTATGACTAAACTCATCACTTTTTGCTGCCAGCATGATGTAATGCACCATGGTATGGTCACTATTATACTTCTAGTAAGTGTCTCTGACTATCCCACATGCGTTCAGGGCTAGCACCTTAGGTGTTGGATTTATCAAGATGTACAAGATCTGTTCATGCTCTAGAATAATCTTCAACTTATAGTACCAGCTACCAAAGTTGGATCCCACCAGCTTGTCATTATCCAATAATGACTAGAGTGAAAAGGAAATGGCCATAACTGCACCAAGAAAAATAAAAATCTGATTAGTAAATGATTCATTATACCTAAAGATTTGGACTTTAATCAAAAGGCTCTTCCACTATTTTATTCAAATTGATAGCCTCTATCTCCAATTTAAGAAATTACCCTAATTCCTTAGTGGGTACTAGAATCCACATAGACTACACACAAGTCCAACTTTGGTTGGTCAATCCATATACATCTAAGGATAGGTTCATAACCAATTATTGCTTTAAACAACTTCTAGTAATTTAATTTTTTTCCCAATCCCTAATTAGTAGGCTTTGGCATCCACGGAAAAGGTCTGATTACTAATATGACCATACTTGGTCTATCTAACCAATGAATGATTAAGCCCAATTTTGGCTGGTCAACCTAACCACTATTTAGAGGGATGTGGCTAAGAAATCATATTATGAATGACAAATCCATTAGCCGAAAGCACCAGGCCTTTGGGCCTCCAATGATTATCCAACTAATGGACCCATTATCACTCACTTAATGGAAGCTATGATCTAGTCATCATCATAACTATTTTATTTTTAAGGATCTAATAATTTTAGAGGATTTTGTTAATTGGATTTAGAGAAGAGAGTCAAAAAAATTAGCTAATCATGATCCTCCCACTGATTTCACCAAGTCAGATTAACGGAGACCATATAGACTGGTCTAGGAGCATCTAAATCAGTCACACTGATTTACCTAACTGACATGGGCTAGCTTGATTATCAAGTGATCTTGTTAAAATATAATTTCACCAAGAAGGCTAGGTAAGTGAGATCGGTGGGAGGGTCTACCAAAGCTTGCCTTAGATACCATAAAAAATGACTAGGTAAGTTGGCTGTCAATTAAAAACCACTAGTCTGGATTGCCAGACTAACCTTAGACTCCAATTGATTAATTAGTTTCAACTGGATCAACCTAACAGTTTGGGCTAGACCACATAGCCAACAATCAAGTTTATTTTGGTTCTCGTTAAAGATATGAACTTGACCAACTATCGCTACTGTAATTGATCTAAAGAATCCTTGACCTAATCTAAGACAACTATTGATTAGATTTAGTCAATTATTTAATTAAGTCCATACTTTAATCTAACCTTAGGTCTAACCAAATTAATGAACCTAATTTTCACTAATCCATTAACCCAAATATTATGATTTGTGTCTTAGAATATTCAATTCACAATCCTATATCCTAAACAAACAACTCTTAATTTTTAATTAAATTTTGGATTAAGGATTGGGGTTCGGCATTTTAAAAATAATTTTTATATTTATAAAATATTTTTACAATATGATTCTACTAACTACTTGCATGTTTGATTCATAAGCAATATGCAAATAATATAAATATTAATCTACTTTAGATCTAATCTAAACATATTCATGTAATTCAAATTGAATCAATTTAGTTCTAATTAATCATAAATCATCTTAGATCAAGTCTAACATATTTATGATCATAAAAATTAGATTAAAATATTTTAAGTTAAATCATAAAATTTTTTATGTCAAATCTAAAATTTTATAATTAGGATTTTAGATCAACACATACTAGGACAACCTTTGCACTATAAGGAATAAACCTTACAATAGGACAACCTTATAAGATTAGTTCATGAAATCTAAAATATTTATTTTTAGACTTAAATAATTTTGAATCTAATAAATTATTGATTAATCTAGATCTTATCTAATAAATTTATGATTAACTTTAGGTCTACATGAACTAGGATAACCTTTATACTGTAAGGGATAAACCTTACAATAGGACAACCTTAAAAATTAATTCATATAATTTTTAATTTAATTTTAGATTTAAATATCAAATTATAATTTAGATCTAATCTAAATAAATAATCTAAACATGCATAAAAATCATGTCAGAAAAGTCCTAGGCTCGGATCCTAATCGAAGAAAAAAATCTAGGGTTTCATATAGGTATTTCGAAACTTTTTCAAAATAGATCAGTGAAAGTAATAAATTAATTATATTAATTTATTAAAAATATATAATTAAATTCTACATCTAGGATCTAATAATATAATCTATGCATGCAAATAAATCTAAAATTAAATATTAAATAAATATAATGATGTTGATCATATTAACATCAAACTAAGACTATATCTAATCTAGTAGGAGAAAAAAATTGAATCTCTTTTATCTTTTGTAAGTTGGAACCATCAACTTGCTGATCCGAGGCTGAGGCTATCACTTCGAGCCATATATGCATCTAGTCTGTACAAAAAATTCATACGAAGTCTCGATCATTGATCTAAAGTCCAGCAACTGGAAATCAGCATAGTGTGTTAGCACTGCACTGATCCTTCTTTGATGGTTGATGGCAAATCCTCTTCTTCGAATGATCTTAGACTCTCCTAGGACCAAAGAGGAGATGGAAGGATCTGAAAGAATTCTTTTTCATCACCTTTTTCTCTCAAAAAAATTATGGAAAAGAGATCTAAGAGAAGCCCTACAGAAGACCTCTCTTCTCTCTTTCTTTTCTCTCACCAAGACATAATGGTTTGTATCTTTATAAAGCCCAACACCCAAAGATCCTTAGCACCCAAGGTTTCCATGTCCAAATGCTCTCTCTATGATCTAAAATTCATAAAAATTTCATGCCCTAACTCCCTTTAAATAGAGAGTTATGATAGAGTCATTATCAAGGTCGAATATCTAGAAGGCATGTCTAAATTGAGCAAGGATTGGACCTCCTCATTTTTTTTGCATGGAATCCAAAAAATATATGCATAAAAGTCTTCTATTTTTCATGAAAAAATTAGAGAAAAATCAGGTGGTTTGGTACCTTAAAGAAATAAGAAAAGATGATGTGCCAAACTCTATCCAATAGAGTCCTAGGTCAAAACAACTTATTTGTTTTGACCTAATCCACAACTAATTTTCTTCTTGTTGGTGCAGAATCTAGTTGACCCTAGAGTGAGCTAGTGTTGGGAGAGACAAGGCCACCATCAGTGACCTGCAAAATAAAGTTCTGATCGAAGTCAAGGGTGGTGGCTCTGGCAGGACTCTCCAATGGTCAATTCAGCTCTTCCAGCCAATAGAAATAGAGTGCTTAGGAAATTAAGGAGCAGAGTAACGAAAAGAGAAATGAGTGCTTAGAGAAAATATATCTAGAGGATCTTTTTTATAGATGGTGCCTATAGCAAACTGATGGTGACAGTCGTAACCATCTGATAGTAGGCCGTTCAGGCCACGTAGAGTTTCTTATGGAGGATAGTATTCATTATCATGATGTGCTAGTTTGTTGAAATTTAATAGTTGAAGTTTGGATGGAGCAGGCGTTAGCAGTGAAGAGCTTCGAGTTACATCAATTTCAGAGTAGTTCAGACTCCTTTAAGGTCTTCTGCTTGTATGTTGATTTGTATCAAGCTGATAGCCAAATTCATGTAGATTACGAGGTCCTTCTAGGTGATTAGGAGAAAGTCAACAAAAGAAAACATGCCTGATGACTAAAAGAAGCTTGTTCCTAATAATTTTGCCTAGTGGAGATCACCTGAAAGGAGATCGGATGGAGAAATCCGACTGGAGGAGATCATCCGCAAGGAGGATGACTGATGAAGTTCGTCCGGTGAGAGCACAACTGAGAAGATCATTCGGAAGGAGATCATCTGGAAGGAATCCGACTGTGGATGGTTTGGAAGGAGATCTGCTGGAGGGGGTCCAATTGGGGCATCACTAAGGGAGCTCAGAAGGCTGAAGGAGTTCGATCGGAAGGAGCCTATCTAGTGATTGGATGGAGATCGGCTGGTGAGAGCTTGGTTGGCGGCTATAGATGACTATGATACTTTTGCAACTCAATTATTTTCTTTGAAGCTCTACGACTTTCATGAATGCCCGAAGGTTAATAAGGTGGAGATGAGACTCTTTTGCTCATGTATCCACAGCTCTTGGTGCGAGAATGCAGAGGTCCGCCACTCTTTGCAAATTGTAGAAATTCATCCAGAAAGGAGGAGTTCTACCGATTCAATGTCAATCCAGTATTGAACAATCTGGATGATTTTCGATAAGGAGAGAGTTCAAGTAGCTTCAAGGTTAATCAGGCCAGACTGCATCTTGACCGATCACTTAACTGCTTTGAGAGCTGCCGCCATTGTTCAAGCTCATTCAGGTGAGACTCATGAGGCCCTGGAGGTTCTCGAGTTATCGCATAAAGTTGGCCATAGTTGCTATCACTGGACGAGGTCATCCCAAGACTTGAATCCTCCTCGGACTTTGGTAGGAAAGGGTTTATCCCTAACACAAATCCCCCTACTCTAAAGTTTGAATTTTGAAAGAAGGGAGTAGAAAAATGCGAGTGCCAAAGTCCTTTTCCACCATTCGCATCCTTTGTAGAGAAAGTCATAGCACTATCTTTGCTGATATCAAAATTTTTTTAGTACGACTTGATTTGAAAAGATGAATTTTTAAAACTCCCATCAAAGTGCTGCCCAAGGTACGGTGCAATAAAGATTTCGATCATTGTTGCTCTACTACCATGATGAGGGAGACACACGTCGACTTAAAGTTGGTTGGTGGAAATCTACAATCATGACCGTCCTAGATTCTTACGGCTATTTAAACTCATCTTCCTCTTTGGGATTCCATTTTGCCTAGATCACCTTTCTTTCCCTCTAGTCTCCTTCTCCCTTCTATTGTAGGGCACCAGTGTCTTTTGTCATTTTCTTCGATTTCAGGAGGCTCTCTCCTTCAATTTTCATTGAGCTTGCCACCTCTCCATTCTTCTCCATCGATTTAGGTCAATTCCTGAACCCTCCTTTTTAATCATTCATGTCTTTTAGCATCTCTGCTTGTTCGGCTTCTTCGAGAGGGTCTCAAATTTTATTTTCATTAATTTTTTGAGGATTTTCTCTGCTATAGTTTGATCCTCATGTCCTCTAAAGAATCTTGATCAATTGGTTCTAGAAGCTCAACCCATTTGGCTTTAATGGATCCTCTCCATAAGGACCCCAAACTTATAGAAGAACCTCGACCATCCTTCGTCCTCGATACTATCCCATGTAGACTTTGGTTAGAAGATCTTTCACTGATTAGGATCAATTTGGAGTTTCTTCCGATTACGAACATGAACTCTCTGGTCCTAGCGATCAAGCCTATTCCCCTCCTCTGACTGGACTTGTTCGTATGTTGAAAACCTCCAGGTAGGACTTTGGCTATCCATACCTTCTTTTATAATCAACTTGTTCAAATTCTTAAATATTTTCTTTGCTGCTATGGCACCAAATACTTTTAAGTTCGTTGTAGGATTTCTCTCCTTGTGCGTAATGGCTAACGTCCGACCTTCTATCTTCTTATTCCGTAACTTCTTCACCTTCAAACATCATCCGACCGCCAAAGTTTAGTAGTATTTGTCTTTCCAATTTGGTAAGAAGGGGTTACTCAAGGGTGCCCGTTCTTTCATTCATAACTGGAAGAAAAAATTCTTTTTCATCTCATGTCCTTTTTTAGAACTAGGACTTCCTTCCTAGGGTGACATAAGAGATTCGATCCATCGAGCCCTCAAACTTGAGAAAAAGGATCGGGACTTGATCGATAAGCTAAAATACTACCAAGCTCCTCTAATTGCCAGGCTGCTAGATGATCAGACCTTGTTCGACTTTGGTCTTAGTTCTCTCAATCTGGCAGGTAGTCCTTTGTAGTCCGCCAATTATGCATGGTCTCTTTTCTTTCTCTAATTTTGATTTTTTTCTTTGCAGAAATGACTCCTGAGGAGAGGAACTGCCTAGTCAAGGGGATCATGTCCCTCAAGAGGAAGGGTAACTCCATCAAAGAAACATCGAAGAAGGCTCACACTGATGAGCTGATCCCATCCATGCCGATCCAGGCAGCGCCCATCCTAGAGGACGATGTGGCAGCACCAACTTTGACCTTATCTCAAGAGGATGCGGCCCCCACACCTCCTGAGCAGTGCAAGGTCGTTGAGAAGAAGAAGAAGAAAAAGGATGCTATTAGAAAAAGGGTAAGGAGGATAGCCAAAAACTCGAGTGGTGAGGGCTCCGATCAGGAGTGAGCTTTCTTGGATGATCAGGAGGTCGTCCAATCCCTAATGAAGGATAGCATCCTCCTGCACTTTGTTAATAAAATGGTTGGAAAGGAGGATGTTGAAAGATTTGATGAATCCTTCGCAGCCTTCCTCAAGGTAATTAATACCTTCAAACTTGATCGAATGCGGGATGTACTCCTAGAGTTCTAACTTAATTTTCTTCTATCCTGCAATTGGGATATGCCCACTTGAAGGCAGCCAATCTCTACCAAGTCGAGTTCTTCAAGACCCTCCGTGAGGCTCAGGCGGAGGTAGAAATGGTTCAGGCTGAGGTCGACTATTTGAAGGCAGCCTCGAAGGAACAAATTATGGAGACTGATCACCATCGAGAGGCACTAAGGAGAGAAGAGAAGGTTTCTACGGAGCTAAGGGTGGCCTTGACTCTTTCAGAGGATAAAAGGAAGAAGGCTGAAGAGGAGGTCGGTGTTGAGAGGGAGCGGGCTATCGAGGCCTTCAAGTCCTCCAAAGTAATGGAAGACATCAAGATTTCCTTCACCCAGAAAGCTCTTCTAGAGGAATTCGAGATCTACATGAGGAGGGTTGCGAAAAACTTTCCAAAGATAGATCTCAACCTTCTGACAGATGAGCCCAACGAAGAAGTCGATCCTTCTAATGCTAGGGCCACCTCTCTTATTATTGAACCCACCCTTGAAGCTCTAGGACCAACAGTCGAGCCTGAGGTCGCAAGGAATGCACTGACGTCACCTACTGCTGAACCGATCGAGGTCGAAAATCTTTGATTACTTGTACTTTTCTTTTTTCTTCTTTTTGGTGTACTCAAATATTTTAAGAAATGAAAATAAACTTCTTTCATCTTTACATTTGTGCGGTGGTGAATGTTATTCAGAGTCCCTTTAGTAACCAGAGTTGAGGTCCACATCCCCGACCAATGCCGAGCCCTTGCCCCATGGGATCCCTCAGAAACCAATAGTCAAGGACTATAAGAGGAAAATTCACCATCTAAAGAAGAAGCTGAAGAAGATGGAGGATGAGCTTTAGAAATCTAGGAAGAATGCTTTTGAGCTGACAATTGAAGTCACCCGCATCCATAAGCTTCACATGAAGGACTCTGCAAGCTTTAGCATCAAGAAGAGCAACTTCAAGAGAGAATTAGCCGAGCCTAAAAAGAGCACCAGTGATAAATTCTAGGCACTAACTACAAAGATTAGTTTCATTAATGTGGAGCTCAAAGCATTAAGAGAGAAGATCCAACTACTGGAAGAGAGCTCGTCATGGTCTACCGATAAGGCTCAATACGAATGGGATTGGTCCCAAAGATTTTTCATGCTTCAAAAGCAACTGTCTGATGTCGAGCCAGCCTATGAGACCTATCGGGTGGGCTAGTATGGTAGTATATCCAAACTTGAGCAGTAGCTCCGAACTGCCAACAATGAGCTGGCTCGACTTCAACAGCGGCTCACCGACAGCTATCGGCTGGCACTAGTAGGGAGTTAGAGAAGATTGCTTCTTTGAAGAGGATCATGGGCAAACTCTCAAAATCGATCAAAACTGAGAAAGCCAAAGTTCAACGGTTGAAGCTTCAGTTGGTTTGTGAACAACAAGCCATCAAAGATGCTGAAGCTGAAACTGAGGTTCTAAGAAAAAGGCAATGGACATCAGAAAAAAATTATCAGCGGGCTGACAGGATGTTCCACGACAACCTGATGAGAAGGAAGGAGCTCGAGGAAGAGATTATTAGCCTAAAAGAATCTTTAGTGATGGCCAACAATCCAAAGTCTGAGGAATCAGATTCCTCTTAGAACTTCGACTTTTTCTTTTTTATATTTGTAACCAGTCTTGCAAACCTTTATTTTATATTTAATTTTGATTTAATAAAATGATACCTTTCTTCATTTTTACTCTATGTTAGTTGAATGTCTGTTGACATCTCTGACTTCTTTTTTCCTCTCTTTCACTTTTACTTTTTTGGGGTGGTCTCGTGGACATCGGCTTTGCAATGGACCTCGACATTAATAAAGAAATGCTTTCTTCAGTCATCTTTTTCATTTTACTTGAATTAATTTGATATCCATTGGTTTCTCTATTTTCTCCACATTGCTTTCTGTTGAAATGGCTATTGAAGATTGATTATCCTCCCATCTTTTCATAATCGGAGATCTTTATTTGTGCTTGGTTGAGGTTATCTTTCCATTTCCAGCTTAGTTGATTTTCCTTGGGCCCTTTGTCAAGATGAGGTCCTCCCCTACTCTTAACAAGGTTGGCCTTTACTTTGCCCTCCCATTAAGGCGAGGTCCTCCTCTTGTTCCTGATGGAATAGGTATCTACTTTTGCCAACGCAAAGTCTTCCTCCCATCTTGGTTAATTGGAAGTCTTTATTTGCATCGGGACAAGATTCTCCTCCTATTTCTGTCGGTGCGGTAAGGGCTCGATAGAATTATTGATAAGAGCCTCTCCCCTCTCCCGATTTTAAATAATCGAAGGCCTTTATCATGCTCAAGTTAGAACGAGGTTCTTCTCCTATTCCTAACAGGACTGTAGGGGTGTGTAAGGGTCATTGGAAGGGCCTCTCCCCTCACCTCATCTTAGATTAAGGAGGCCTTCGCTTTGCTCAAGTTAGGATGAGGTTCTCCTCCTAGTCCTAACAGGACAGTAGGGGTGCATAAGGACCGTTGGAAGGCCCTCTCCTCTCATCTCATCTTAGATTAATGAGGCCTTCATTTTGCTCAAGTTAAAATGACGTTCTTCTCTTATTTCTAATAGGACAGTAGGAATGCATAAGGATCGTTGGAAGAGCCTACCCCCTCATCTCGTCTTAGATTAGCGTAGCCTTCGCTTTGCTCAAGTTAGGATGACGTTCTCCTCCTGTTCCTAATAGGATAGTAGGGGTGCATAAGAATCATTGGAAGGGCCTCTTTCCTCATCTCTTCTTAGATTAACGAGACCTTCACTTTGCTCAAGTTAGGATGAGGTTCTCCTATTCCTAATAGGGCAATAGGGGCACATAAGGGCCGTTGGAAGGGCCTCTCCCCTCCTTCTATCTTAAATAATCAGAGGTCTTCATCATCCACGTCAAGATGAGATCCTCCTCCTATTCCTGAAACAGTCAACCTTCCTATTCTCTTATCAAGACAAGGTTCTCCTCCTATTTCTGATGGGGTTGGTCTTTGTTTGTTAGGATGAGGTCCTCCTTCCATCCCTAACAAAGATCATAGGAGCACAAAAGGACTATTGAAAGGGCCTCTCCCCTTCTTTTATCTTAAACAACTTGAGGTCTTTTAGGAAAACAAAAGAATTTTTGAAAGAGCCTCTTTTCTCCTCCTATCTTAAATAATCAGAGGTCGTCATCATTCATGTCAAGACGAGGTCGTCCTCCTATTTCCGACATGGTCGGTCTTCTTGTCCTCCTACCAGGATGAGGTTCTTCTTCTATTTCTGACAGGATTGGCCTTTCTTTGTTAGGATGAGGTCCTCCTCCTATCCCTAACAAAGGTCATAGGGGCATAAAAGGATCATTGAAAGGGCCTCTTTTCTCCTCCTATCTTAAATAATTGGAGGTCTTCATCATCCGTATCAGGATGAGATCCTCCTCCTATTCCTGACACGGTCGACCTTCCCATCCTCCTGTTAGGATGAGGTTCTTCTCCTGTTCCTGATGGGATTGGCCTTTCCTTGTTAGGGCGAGGTCCTCCTTTTGTCTGTAATAAAGGTCATAGGAGAATAAAAGGACCGTTGAAAGGGCCTCTCCCCTCCTTCTATCTTAAATAATCGAAGGTTTTCTTTGGTTGATGCTGTTGTTAAGTCTACTTTCTTGGTCTTGATTTTTCTTGGCTTGAATTTGGCTTTGATAGTTCAGCCTTGGTCACGATTTTAACTTTGGCTCGGCTGTGATTTTAACTTTAGATTGGTGGTGATTTTAACTTTAGCTTATCCTTGATTCTTACCTTGGCTTGGACTTGAATCTGACCTCAGCTAGCTTAGGCTTTAACCTTGGATTGGTCTTTTAGTGAGCTCAGCTTACTAAGGTTGGATTCCTGTTGGCCTTGGATTTATATGATCTTTACCCCAGACTTATTTTGCTTGCATCTCGGATCGGTCTAGATTCTAACTTCAGCTTCAGCTTTAATTTCTTAAACTTAGTCTTAATCAGGTTTGGGTTCGGCCATAATTTTGGCATCCTATAGCCCTGCAAAAAAGAAAAAAAAAAAATAATAGATAGAAGTTTGAAAGTCTTTTACCATGAGTTATCTATTTGGAAGATCTCGAGTTCTATTTGACCACCTTGATTCAGATCAAATTTCATCTTCTTCTTCTTTCTCTTCTTTTCTTTTCTTTTGTATTAACTTGGCTTCAGCAGGTAAAATTCATAGGACTGCATGCTGAGGTTGGAAGTTGATATCGAATTTCGTAAGTTCAATTGTCCATTTCACGATTCTTTTGGAGGCATCTGCTCGATGAAGAACTATCTTGATTGGCTTATTAGTGAGAAGGGTTATCGTGTGCCCTTGAAAGTAAGGTTGCAGTTTTCGGACTTCAATTAGTAGAGCATAAGTTAATTTTTCTAGCTTAGTATACTTGGTCTTGATGTCCCTCAAGACTTGGCTTATATAGTAGATCGGCCGCTGCAATTTTGCCTCTTCCTTGACTAGGATTGCTGCAAGGGCTGCTGGAGAAATCGTCAGGTACAAAAATAATTTTTCTTTAGATTTGGGCTTGATCAATAGGAGAGGTGAGCTGAGGTAGCTTTTGAGTTCTTCAAATATCTATTGACATTTAGTGTCCCAGCAGAAGTTCCTAGGCTGTTTGAGGACTCGAACGAAGGACATACACCACTCGATCGACTTTAAGACAAAGTGGTTCAAGGCTGCCACCTTTTCAATTAAGTGCTAAACTTTTTTTATTGATTTTAGAGTGGTTATCTCTCGAATGGTCCAAATTTTCTTTGGATTTGTCTCAATCTCATGCATTGACACCATGAACCCCAAGAATTTTTCCGAACATACACCAAAGGCGCATTTGGTAGGATTTAACTTCATCTTGTACTTCTGGAGAGTGCTGAAGGTTTCTTTAAGATTGGCTACATGATTTGCTGAGGTTCGGCTCTTGACAAGCATGTCATCTATATACACCTCCATGTTGCAATCGATCTACTCCTTGAAGATCTTATTGATCAGGCACTAGTATGTTGCTCCTGCATTTTTTAGTCCAAAAGACATGACCCTATAACAATAGAGACCATAGTCAGTAACAAAAGTAGTTTTTTCCTCATCCTCTGGTGCCATCCGAATTTGGTTATAGCCAAAAAAGGCATCCATGAAAGTGAGAAGTTATTGGCCTGAGGTTGCATCCACCAATTGATCGATTCTAGGTAGGGAGTAGCTATCTTTTGCATAAGCCTTATTCAACTTCTTAAAGTCTATGCACATCCTTCACCTGCCATTCGCCTTCTTGACAAGGACCACATTCAAACCTAGCTTAGATAGGAGACTTCTCGGATGAATCCGACTTTGAGGAGCTTGTCAACTTCTTCTATAATTTTCTTCTATCTCTCTAGGGCATGGCTGCGCACCTTTTTCTTTACCGACCGATGCTTGGGATCAATAGCTAGATGATGTTCCGTAACCCCAGCATCAATTCCTGGCATGTCCGTGGGGACCCAAGCAAAGACATCTGCATTTCTCTACAGAAATTTGATGAGCTGCTTTCGTACATTCGCTTCCAAATTGGAGCCGATCTGCACCATGTGCTCTTTATTCCCATCATTCAAAGGGACTGAGATAAGATCTTCCATTGGTTCTCTCCTTTCTTCCATGAGGTCATCTTGGATGTCCAACCCATCAACTGGGCAAAGGTTGGGCTGCTTATCCTTTTGTAGGGCAATTGAATAGCAATGCCTTGCTAGAGCTTGATCTCCTCTAACCTCTCCAATCCTATAACTTGTTAGACACTTCATTTTCAAATAATAGATCGACACTACTACTTGAAGTGCATTTAGACCAGGTCAGTCGAGGATAGCATTATAAGTAGATGGAGCTTTTACCACTAAAAAATCCACTTACACCCTAGACTACTTTGGATATCGCCCTACAGCCACACTCAGAGTTATCGCATCCTCAACTAGCACTGCATCTCCAGTGAAGCCAACTAATGGAGAATTCATTGGTCCGAGCTAGTTATTGGGTATAGACATTTGGGAGAAAGCATCATTAAATAAGACATCGACTGAACTTTCATTATCGACAAGAACACGGCATACATCATAATCTACTATGTTTAAATTTATTACAACTGCATCATTGTGTGGGAACTGAACTCCTTGTGCATCTTCTTCAGTGAAAGAAATGGGCTCTTCAATTCTCCATCTTTTAGTCGATCATTCTGATCCATCGGCCTCCTCTCGTTGAAGTCCCCTAGAGATGGTGTTTCCCTCCTTGGTGGCTCTGGCTGTGTTTGTGCCCTCGGTCAATCTTCTCTCGCCTTAGGTTGACGTGCAGAAATTGACCAAGTTGGCCCCTCCTGACGAGCTCATCGATCTCATCTTGGAGTTGAATACATTCTTCAGTATCATGATCGTTGTCATGATGGTGGAGATAGTACTTGTTAGGATTGCACTTGCCATGGTGAGTGCGCATTCTCTCTGGCCTCGGTAGCTGCCCCTTGATCTCCATGAACACTTGAGTTTTTGAAGCATTAAGGGAGGCATAGTTATGAAACCTCCTGGGGGAAGAGCCCCTTCATTCCCTTCTATCAGAGATCTTTTGATGGTGAGCTCAAGGAGGGGTTCAGGTTTGCCTATGCTCAGGGGGAGTACGTGAGCACAACCAAACTTTATTCAACTTTTCTTTAACTACAGGCTTGCTAGACTCACCCGCCTGCCATTCTCTTGCAGCTTCCTCATCCTTTAGCTTAAAGGCTTCTTCAGCTCGAGCGTAGCCTTCTACCCGAGCTAGTAGATCAGCAAAATTTCTAGGATACTTTTTCTCCAGAGAGAACAACAGGTCATTCTTCTGAACACCGCTCTTCAATGCAGCCATGATAATAGATTGGTCCAAGTTTTGGACCTCTAATGCAGCGATATTGAAGTGGTTGACATAACCCCAGATGTACTCCCCTTCCTGCTGCTTGATATTGATGAGGGAGTCCAAACCATGCTTGGGACGTCGGCTGCTGATGAAATGAGCTACAAACTGATAGCTCATTTGATCAAAGAAGAAGATTATATCCGACTTCAGTGTCGAGTACCAGTTTTTTGCTGCTCTCCTCAGAGCAGATGGGAAGACTCGACATAGGATGGCATCCGACGCACCATGGAGCAGCATGATGGTCTGGAAGGCCTCTAGATGGTCGATCAGATCAATGGTCCTATCATAGCTCTTGAATTAGGAGAGCTTGAAGTTTGACAGAATCAGCTTCTGCATGATTCTCTGAGAGAAAGGAGGGTTAGTTTAGATGTTGTCATAGTTAGCTGGGGCAGCATGGTGGAGCTCTTCAATCCATCGATCTATTTTTTGGAGCTTTCGATCGAGGGCCTCATTTGATTATAGATCTCGGAGGGTTTCCGACTATAGATTGGGAAGATCTCTTCTGGAGAAGAATCATGATCAAAATAGGAGCTCTATGCTCTCTACTTTCCCCTTCCAGAGGTGATGGGTCTGTTGACCCAAGTATGCCATCTTGGGATCGGTTCTTGACATTCTAATGAGGGGTTTTCTAGCTGGACCACCATTGGGAGTTGCCACATGTTCTGCATCATTTTGTTAAGATCGCAAACCTACTGTACCAACAGGTTAAATTGCTTTAGATCCACCATTGCCGTCGATGGAGGAGGTTGTGCTGCCGGTGATGGTGTTGAAGCAGATGGGTTTGGCTTAGATCTGATGGTAGAGCCAGTGGATCTTTGAGTGGTTGCCTTCTTCGAAGGCATTTGGAAGACTGAGAAGGATTAGATAGAGATGGATCTTGAATCTTAGAGAAGAGAACAATCAGAATCGACTAAGCATTCCTTTTAGAACAAGGATTCAGGGCCCCTTCTTCTAGCACCAATCCTGTTGGTGCGGAATGTGGTTGACGTCAGAACGAGCTAGAGTTGGGGGAGACGAGGCCATCATCAGTGACCTACAAAATGAAGTCCTGACCGAAGCCGGAGGTGGTGGCTCCAGCAGGATCCTCTGATAAGTGCTAAAAATTTACTAATAAAAATATTAAATTATAAAATAAATTAATTTATTTTTAAGAAATTAATTTTTTATTAATCTTATGCAGGAGAGAAGGTTGTCAATAGGAAGAGCTTAGTTTTTTTATTCAAATGAAATAAATTTCAAGCAAAATAAACTTCAAATGAGCCTGAATCAATTTTTAAAGGAAATAACATATATATATAGCCGATCGATTCGGTTCAAATTGGCTCAGCAAACTAGCCCGATCACCTACTAAACCATTCACTGATGCCCCGTTGACACATCATCGAAGTCAGAAATTTTTGTGGCATACAGTGGACCGCTACAATAACAAACCAAGAGCATGATGGGAATTTCATACGACAGCGCGCGTTCAGATTGGCTGAAAGCTTGATGGTCTATGGTGAACCTGGCTCGCAATCAGTTTAGAAGCGATGAAGGCTTGATCCATCGATCGAAGGTGCTGGGATTTGATCGGATGGATCGGATTAAGGTGCTGATGGATGGCAAATCTGGCAGCTGGTCAAGATCTAATGGTGGCTAGGGGTTCCCAATTTTTAACTAAAGCTTTGAAGCTTCCTGTGCGCTAGCGAATAGTCCAGATTCCATCATCAGAGAAGATCTGATGGCTGAGGTTAATTCCAACTTGAATTGGATTTTTAAAAAGGGTTTTTAAGTATTTTTTGATGCATTGGATGCCAATCCGAAGGCCAGAAATTGCTAGAGCTCTCTTTGACTGATTTTGGGAGTTTTAAAGCCAATTTCAATGGGATTTTTGCCCAAAAAGCTATTAAAAAGCCTACTGCTGAGGGTCTGAGGGGAGAGAGAATAGAGAGCCTAAGAACAGTAGAGAAGAGAAAGAGGAGAGAGGATTTGAGAGGAGATTGTAAAGAGAACCTGGGAGAGACATAGACAGCTAGAGTGGAGAATAGAGAGGGAGGTTGAGAGTTATTTTTTCTTTCTTTATTTTTCTTTCTTTCTTCCTTCTTCGTGGTTCATCTTTGACATCCAGCATATTAATCAAGCGGCTCTTCTTCATTAAGTTCTCCACACCAAGAGCTACGAACGGCTAATTTCAGCAATAAATAAATTTTTGTTTGGATTTTTACATGCTTTTTATTTTAATTACTATTTTTGAACCTTTTGCCATGAACTAAATTTATTTTACTGAGGCTAAGGTGTAGCCACTCTTTTGATATAATATTCAGTATGATGTATTTTTAATTTTATATTTTATTCATGAGGAGTATATAAATCTGTTCTTAATATTTTTAGATTACTGGCCATCTTCTAATTGATTTGATGGGCATAGATGACATGGACCAAGTACGTCTGTATCGATGCTTCATGATTTATAAACCTTGTATCATGAATTAAATTAGAATTCATATGCATGCAGAAATTTTAGTGCACTTTGGACACAGCGCATTTTAATTAGAGGGTTTTACAAAATATTAAGCATCAGTATTTATTTAAATTATGCCTAGACCAAAGGATAGTTAATAAATATTGATAGTTTTGCTATGCCTGGATCAAAGGATAGTGAATAACCTAGGAAACTCCACCGTCATATGAAACAAAATTAACCTAATTACCTGAATATTGTATTGTTTGAGTTGGTCAACTAATTGCCTTAATAACCTATTGCTCTTAAGTTTAAATCCTAAAAATTATACACTCTCTATTTTCTTATAATTTATTAATTTACTTCTTTATTTCTTCTTATTTTTATTAATTCTCATAAATCGATATTCTAAATAAAGCTTAGGAAATAATATTTTTTGTACTTATTTTTCAATCATTTAGGGACGATACTCTACTCACTTACTTTATTACTTGATCGACTGGTGCACTTACCATAGCCATAGATTAGCACGCATCAAGTTTTTGATGCCATTGCTGGAATTGTGTGTAAAATAATATTAAAATTTTGATCCTTGCTTTACTTTAGAATTTTATTTTTAATTTTTATTCTTACTTTATTTTTAGATTTGTTCGGTGCATGACACGTACTAAACATAGTGACTTACTATCTTTAGATCCAAAAATCGAGAGGACCATCAGAAGACTACAACAAGAAAGGATCATGGCAGTTGAAGATCCTAACGACATCATTCTAGGATTGGATATGGCAACCGAGGGATGGAAACAAGCTATTCGAGCAGCACATCATCCACTAAATGATTACATCACACCATCTTTAGTTGATGCAACTTCGAGCATCAGGAGACCGCCTGTGCAAGTGAACAACTTTGAAATAAAATCGATGATGATCTAGATGATTCAATCAACTATTCAATTCAATGGACACGTGCATGATTATCCGAATGCCCATATTTTTATCTTTCTTAAACTTTGTGATACTTTTAAAATTAATGAGGTGTCAGATGATGCTATTAGATTAAGGCTATTTCCTTTCTCTTGATGGGACAAAGCTAAAAGTTGGCTTCATTCTCTTCCTGCAGGTTCTATCACAACTTGGGATGCCCTAGCTTAAAAATTCTTAGCCAAGTACTTTTCATCTTTCAAAACTACCAAGATGCGCAATGATATTACTTCTTTTATGCAGATAGAGATGGAGACACTATATGAGGCTTGGGAGCATTTTAAGAAACTACTGAGGAGAAGTCAACATCATCAACTACCCATATGGCTTTAGGTATAAACTTTCTATAATGGTTTATCTCCAACTAATCATTCTATGATTGATGCGGCAGTAGGAGGAACCATTAATCAAAAAATGAAGAAAGAAGTCTTTGATCTGATCGATGAGATGGCATCAAATAGCTATCAGTGGCAAACAGAATGCATGATGCTGGCAGCTGTGTAGGGACTAGATTGCATTCCAGCTTTATTAGATGAAATTGTAGCCCTCAGAGCCAAGTCAATAATACGAAGGGAACAACTATGAACATTCAGAGCATCACTTGTGACCTGTTTGAAGGAGGACATGATACAAGCAATTGCCAAACAAGTAATCCTTTTGCTAAAGCCTTTGATACTACTAACTATCTTGGTAATTTTTTTAGGCCTCAGCAAAATAATTCCTACTCCAACACATACAATCAAGGATGGAGGAAACATCCAAATTTTTCATGGAGCAACCAAAATGTAGCACAATAGGCACCCTTAGGATTCCAAGCATCTAAGAAGAAGCGTGATATGGAGGAGCTGATGGTCAAATTCATGCAAAACCAAGAAGCGACTATAAAAAATCTAGAAAATAAACTCAGGCAAGATCAAGCAGCAACAATTCGAAACTTGGAGATGCAAGTAGGATAGATGGCTAAGATAATTTCCAAGAGACCATAAGGATCCTTGCCTAGCAACATGAAGACCAATTCGAGAGAGCACATCAATGCTATCACCTTAAGAAGTCATAAAGAGCTGGAGAAGCTACATCAGAAGAAAGAGATCGAAGAGCCAACTACAAACAAGGAAAAGCCAATTAATGCTCGTTAGTTATCGAAACAACCAGCAGAAGGATGGTTCCCAAGAATAAAATTTGCTGATCCAAATGTGAAGTCCTACGTGCTGCCACTATCATTTCTAGAAAGATAAATATAGCATCCAGATAAAAGATTTTCTAATTTTTTAAAAATTTTAAAGAATTTTTATATTAATATTCTTTTCGTAGATGCTATCACTCAAATGCCCAGATATGCCAAGTTTCTCAAAAAAATTCTAACAAATAAGAAGAAGCTGAAGAAGCATGAGAGAATAAATTTGAATGAAGAGTGCTCAGCAATACTTCAAAATAAATTACTATAAAAGTTAAAAGATCCAGAAAGTTTTACTATCCCTTGCATTATTGGTGATTGTAATTTTGATAAAGTCTTATGTGACTTAGAAGCAAGTATTAATCTCATGCCTTTCTCTATTTTCAAAAAGCTGGATTTAGGAGAACTAAAACCTACCACTATCACTCTTCAACTAGCTGATAGATCTATCAAATATCCAAGAGGTCTAGTGGAGGATGTCTTGGTAAAGGTAAACATGTTTATTTCCTGTTGATTTTATTATTCTTGATATGGAAGAAGATTATGATGTACCGCTTATCTTAAAAAGATCCTTTTTAGCTACTGGAGGAGCTTTAATAGATGTTTAATAAAAAAAATTAATTCTAAGAGTCCAAGATAAATAAGTTACTTTTAATGTTTTTAAACCTATTAAACATTCCAATGATAATCAAACTTATTTTCGAATAGGTGATATTGATAATTTCTTACATGAGTATATTCTAGAAAATAGGTTTGAGGACCCTATTGAAGCTTCCATTGTCTAATCACATGAGGGTTCAGTTGAAGATGAAAGGCAAATAGAATGCATAAAATTTTTTAAGATCAGACCATATATTCCACACACAAACAGACCATGATTTGAAGAATTAGAAAGATCATCTACTCCTCTTCCAAAGACATCAATTGAAGAGCCATCTACTCTTGAACTTAAACCTCTTCCTTCTCATTTAAAATATGTTTTCTTGGAAGTTTCTTCACACTTACCTATTATTATTTCTACTTCTTTGATGGTTTAATGGAAGACAAGATGTTAAGAGTGCTAAAGGAACACAAGAAGGCATTTGGATGGACCATTGCAGACATCAAAGGAATTAGTTCCTTAATTTGTATGCACAAAATTCTCATGGAGGACAACTATTTGCCTACGGTTCAACTCTAAAGAAGACTCAATCCTAAGATGCAAGAAGTGGTCAAAAAGGAGGTAATCAAGCTACTTAATGCAGGTATTATTTATCCTATCTCCGATAGTTCATGGATGAGTCCCGTTCAAGTAGTTCCTAAGAAAGATGGGATTCTGTAGTTCAAAATGATAATAATGAATTAATTCCTACTAGGACTATTACTGGATGGAGAGTATGAATGGATTATAGAAAATTAAATGATGCAACTAGGAAAGATCATTATCCTCTCCCATTCATTGATTAGATGTTAGAGAGGTTAGCTGGACATGATTTTTATTCCTTTCTAGATGGTTATTCTAGTTATAATTAAATTGCCATAGTACCTGAGGATCAAGAGAAAACTACTTGTACATGTCCTTATGGTATATTTGCATTTAGAAGAATGCCATTTGATTTATGTAATGCACCAGCTACTTTTCAATAATGCATGATGGCTATTTTTTATGATATGATTGAAAATTTTCTTGAAATATTTATGGATGATTTTTCTATCTTTGGATCGACATTTGATAAATGCTTGCATTACTTATCTCTTATTTTACAAAGATGTGAGGATACTAATCTTATCTTAAATTGGGAGAAGTATCATCTGATGGTACAGAAAGGTATAGTGTTAGGCCACAAGATTTCATGCAAAGGGATTGAAGTGGATAGAGCTAAACTTGAGGTGATCGAAAAGTTATCCATACTGACCTCAGTTAAGGCTATTAGGAGCTTTTTGGGGCATGCTAGATTTTATCGTCTATTTATAAAGGACTTCTCTCTAATTTCTAAACCTCTATCTAAATTATTATGTAAATATGTCTCTTTTTATTTTTCTTATGAGTGTTTGCAGGTATTCAACACCCTCAAGGAGAAGCTGGTCACGGCACCTATTATGTTAGCACCAGATTGATCCCTACCTTTTGAGTTGATGTGTGATGCTAGTGACAAAGCCATAGGAGCAGTACTTGGTCAAAGAAAGGATAAGATTTTTCAAACTATATACTATGTTAGCCGCACTTTGACTGAAGCCTAACAAAAATATGCAACCATAGAAAAGAAGTTTCTAGTAGTAGTATTTGCATTAGATAAATTTCATTCTTATCTTATTTTTTCTAAAGTTATTATATACACTGACCATGCAGCTCTAAAGTATCTCCTTGCTAAGAAAGATGCAAAACCTAGATTGATCAAATGGATTCTTTTGCTACAAGAGTACGATTTTGAGATTAAGGACAAGAAGGGCACAGAGAATTCAGTTGCAGACCACCTTTTCAGATTGGAAAACATCACAGAGAAGGAATTAGATATTTGCCCTATCAAGGAGGAATTTTCAGATGAATGTCTCTATGCTATATTAGGTAGAATGTTTCCATTGTATGCTGATATTATTAACTACCTGGTTGGTAAGGTTCTTCTACTTGGTCTTTCTTTTCAACAAAAGAAGAGGTTCTTATCTATTGTCAAATATTATTTTTGGGATGAACCCTTCTTGTATAAGTATTGTGTAGACCAGATCATTAGAAGATGCATTCCAGAGGAAGAAATGGAGAAAATTTTGCACCATTGTCATGATCGAGAGGTAGGACGATATTTTGGCCCAACTAGAATAGCTTATAAGGTTCTTCAATCAGGTTTTTATTGGCCCTCTCTATTAAAAGATGCTCATACTTATGTCTCTTCATGTGACTGCTGTCAAAGAACTAAAAATCTCTCTAGGAGATATGAAATGCCTTTAAACAATATTCTTATGTGTGAAATTTTTGATGTTTGGGGTATTGATTTCATGGGATCTTTTTCTAGTTCTTTTTCAAATTAATATATACTTGTGGCTGTAGATTATGTTTCAAATGGGTAGAAGCAGCAGCTTTTCCAACTAATGATGCTAAGATAGTTGTCAAATTTTTGAAAAAGCATATTTTTACACATTTTGGCACTCCTAGAGTAATCATTAGTGATCAAGATACACACTTTTATAATAAATATTTTAAAAATTTGTTAAACAAATATGGTGTCACTCATAAAATAGCTACCCCATATCATCCACAAACTAGCGGTCAAATAGAGGTGTCTAATAGGAAATTAAAAAGAATTTTAGAAAAGACTATAAGTACATCTATGAAAGACTGGTCATTAAAATTAGATGATGCATTGTGGGCATAGAGGACTACATATAAAACACCTATTAGTATGTTCCTATATATGCAACTCTTTAGTAAAGCATGCCACCTCCCTATTGAGTTAGAACATAAAGCATATTGGGCCATGAAAATCCTTAACTTTGATATACAAGATGTAGGAAAGAACAGGTTGACGCAAATGAATGAGATGGATGAATTTCTCCATGATGCCTATGACAATGCTAGGATCTACAAAGAATGTACTAAGAAATGGCATGATAACCATATTGTAAAAGGAGAATTCCAAGAGGGATAGCAAGTTCTCCTGTATAGTTCATAGCTACATTTGTTTCCAGGAAAGCTAAAATCAAGATGGATAGGTTCCTATACAATTACTAAGGTATTTCCATATGGAGTAGTAGAGATTTTTGACAAATCAAAAGGTACCTTCAAGGTAAATGGTCACAGGCTGAAAAATTACATTGGTTGAAGTTTTGAGAAGGAGAAGAAAGCATTCCAATTGCAAGATCCAACCTAGAGGCTCAAGAAAGTCAAGCTGAAGACTATAAATCAGAACTACTAGATAGGTTGTTTCCTTTTTTTTAGTTTTGATTATTTTTTTTTTTTTTTTTAGTAAATTTTTATTGCCTTTTTATTGCTTTGGTGTTTGTTTTCAATTTTGTAGAGAAATAAAAAGAGAGCTCAAGCCAGTTCACAAAGCTTCAAAGAACCAGTCTGAACTGATAGTACAAGTGTATTCTTTCCTATCTCTTATTGCATCTTTACCTTTTCTTTCTCCATTGAGATAATGTAGAATAAGTTGGGGGGTTGGAAAATTTTTTTTTTTTGAAAAAAATATTTTTTTAAATCATGTGTCAAGAAGAAAATCTTAAGCAAGATAGACTAGAAAAAGTGATAAAAGTTAGAAGTATTTGCTAATGAATGTAACGAGTTAAAGAAGTAGATTAGTTGGTCAGACTTTTAGTAGCCTACTTAGGTTACCTAAAGACTATTAGTACTTCTAATTGTACATGCAGACTAATAAGAAAAAATAGGTATTGATTATAAGGCCAACTAAGGATTCAATTAACACTGAAAATTTATAATTAATATATATTTCAATCAAATAAACTTAAATTTAAGAAAAGAGCTACCTGCCTAAAATAAAGTGCAAAAGATAGAGTATATATGGATTGTCCAAAGCTTAGTAACTAGATCTCTGCACCTAGGGCAAGTGTAGAGGTTCACATCAAACAGTAGAGGAAAGGCTAAGATGCTCAACATCAAAAAAAAAAGAAAAAAAAAAAGAGGCAGTGTGAAAGCTATCTTAATTCATGAGTTTAAATTGGGAATGTATAGAAAATTAATCAAATAGATGATAAAAGAAGATACTTTTATCCTTTAAATTAAAACTGAAATGCTAAGTTAGTCATCAAAAATATAAATGCTGTAGATCATTAGATATACTCTAAGAAAGTTTCTAATTGTACTGACTATGAAATTGGCTTCTGAAGCTCAATGCTTAGTTAGTGGTAATTTCTAAACTTTTTGATCTTTAATCCTAGCTCTATTTTTGTGAAAGAGGATCTTATTGGAACATGATGATAAATAAAGCATTGCTAAGGGACTAGCAATGACTAAGTTAGGGGTTGTGATAAGTGCTAAAAATATATTAATAAAATTATTAAATTATAAAATAAATTAACTTATTTTTAAGAAATTGATGCTTTTATTAATCTTATGTAGGAAAGAAGGCTGTCAACGGGAAGAGCTTAATTTTCTAGTTCAAATGAAATAAATTTCAAGAAAAATGGACTTCAAATAAGCCCAGAATCAATTTTCAAAGGAGATAAAAATAAAAATATATATCCGATCGGTTTGGTTCAAATTGGCTCAGCAAATCGGCTCGACCACCCACTAAACCACCCACTGATGCCCCAGTGACACATCACTGACGTTAAAAAATTTTGCGGCATATGGTGGACTGCTACAGTAATAGGCTAGGGGCATGATGGGGACTTCACACGATGACATGCACTCAGATTGGCTGAGAGCTTGATGGTCTATGGTGAACCTGGCTCACGATCGATCTATATGGAAAGAAGACTTGATCCTATGAGCTCGAATGTGGCACTCCCAAGTCTTGTAAACATGAGAATACAGGTCATGGGAAGATGGGAGTGAAGGGAAATCCTGATTTCCCGGTCCAGGTTCGTCCAGATCTGATTAGATCAAGAGATATATTTCAAAAATTTTCTCTTGACCTTAATCAGATCTTGATATATTTCAGATCTGATTCTTATTATTTTAATAAATAAAATAAAATAAGATAAATTAAATCAAATTCAATTTACCTGATTTGGGTAATCCTATTACCCTGTAGATGATCCTGATTGCAGCGGAAGGTTCTGGATCTTAGCCATGCAAGCGCCTGGCCTCTACCGGTATCCACTCGGGTTGGATCTGGAGATCCTCTTCTTCTCTATCACACCTCCAAAAATCAGATCTGGATCTGATCTGGAGGATCTTCAAAACTCTTTTGAAGATCTGCAGTCGTCCTTTTGCAGCAGCGCAGCCTTCTTGCTTTTGATCGCCTTTCCTTGATCTGAATCGCACCAACTAAGTCCAAAACACTTTTGGACGTGGAGAGCAAGGGGAGAAGAGAGTATGGCATGGAGAAGGAGGGGAGAGGCAGCCTTGGGGCATGGGAAATCTCTATTTGAATTCACTTAGGATTAGGGTTGGGCGCAGGGTCTTATTTATAGACCTCTTGTGATCCAACTCCTCTTCCTCTCAACCAATCACAACCCTTTGTGAAATCAGATCTAAATCTGATTGGTTGGAATAGAGACCCCTGGATTCCTCCTTAGAGGGCGCCTAAGACCAGTCAAACTGGATTCTTAGTAGAACTCTGATTGGAATCCAAAAGGGGAGGTGGAGTCCTTGTCCAACAAGGACTCCTAGGCGCCTCCTACTTGGGCTCACGCCACCCTTGGCGTGCGCCCTTCTCCTTGCCAGGTTCTGGCAGGGGGACAGGCCCCCACCAGCTCTCCAATAGGTGCATGACATGTGGTCAAAAGTCAAAGGGTCAATGGTCAACGTTTGACCAGTCAAGGTAGACTTTTGACCAAAGTCAAAGAACAAGAAATGGCAGGTGACCAAAAATGGCAGGTAATGTCTTACAAATAAGACAACCTATTCTGACTTGGACAACCTCCAGTCAGACCATATGAAGGCCTCTGATTGAGCACAAACTCCTTTGGCTCAGTCAGGACAACTTATTTATGATAGTAAAAGAAGAACGTTAGGTTCAATCGAGTGCTAGCACGATTTCCTTGAACCTAATTGAATCTCATTCAGATCAATTGAACTAGATCAGTTCAATTGATGATCACCAGATTCAAACCCTTGTTTGTGTGACCCAGTTAGGTTCAGTTCTGTATGGTAATGGGATATGTCATGATCTCTATCATAGACATCATCGAAACTCCTTTCGATGGATCAGAACTCTTCTGATTCGAACAGCTAGAATGATCGATCATCTAAATCATTCTAATTGCTCCCAAAATCCACCAGTGACACCTAGCAGTATATGGTGGCAACCCATCAGAGCTGAATGCGAACCTCTTGGTGCAGCTACCTGTGTGATTCAAGTTCTTCTATCTTGAGCCCCGATCAGATTAGGGTTAAGGTGAACTCGTCAAACCCTAGTCTCTGTCATATGATGTAATCATTCGATTCGAGTCCAATGTGAAAATCTAAATAGAAACTCTTTCTATTATTTCACTCTGCCATGGCCATGGGCTTCAGGACTTGATTCTCATGATCATCATAGGGCTACTCCTCTACCACCGAGGTAGATAGATCCCATCTTGATGCAATCCAGTTCCTACAATGAACATGTCATAGCCAACATACACCTCAGGGTTCCATATGGCTAGGAGACCGAGTAATGGTGTAGTCAAACTATAACACCCTCAAGGTGAACTGCCGATGCATCTCAGGTCAAAGAACCAGACACACTACTGCAGCATCGAGTCAGTCATTGACGAGAAGGTAGACTTCCTAATGACTACTCGAGGTGGTCACGCTCAGTGCCCTCGTTCTCTAACGAGTACCTGTACTCTCGCTCCGGTGTCTCCACACCGTAGACTCAAGACTCATCTACTAAAGAGAAGCGATCGTACACCAACCTTCCGGATCAATCACCATCCTCGTGATGATCCTATGGTCGGGAGCTGTTTATGAGTTAATAATGATTATTCATGTCTTAAATTTTCAACTCTTGAAAATATGAATTATCATTACCATTAACTCAAAGGATGTATCACAGACACTAAATACACATGTGTGATAGAAAATAACCCATTTCATTAATTATAGTCAAAATTACAATTTTGCCCCTAGAAGTGTATTACAAGTGTCAGCCAATTCTGGCTTCTAGGGCACATATATCTAACAATCTCCCACTTGTCCTAAAGCCAATTGGCTACAAGTCTAAGTCCCATCTTCTCAAGGTGGGCTTCGATCTTCTGCTGGCCCAACGGCTTTGTAAGTGGGTCTGCCACATTATCTGCGGAGTTGACTCTCTTGACCTCAACGTAACCTTTCTCAAGGTAATCGCGGATGAGATGATATCACCGTTTGCTTGGAACTCTTCCAGCACAAACAGTCTGCCAGATGTCGACTTTCGATCATCTATATCGGACATGAAAGTCCGAGTCTGTGTATCCCTGGACTTGGAGTTCTCCATTACCAAAGACCAACATCATATCCTTAGTTCTTCTCAAGTACTTAAGGATACATTTCACAGAAGTCCAGTGTTCTTCACCTGGATTTGACTGATATCTGCTTGTGACACTCACAGCATGGGCTATATCAGGTCGTGTACATAGCATGGCATACATGAGGCTCCCTATTGCAGAAGCATAAGGGATCTTGCTCATGCGTTCTATTTCCTCAGGTGTGCTGGGGCACATCTTCTTGGAAAGATGAATACCATGTCTGAAGGGTATTAATCCCCTCTTAGAGTTTTCCATACTAAACCTCTTTAGTACTTCCTCTATGTACATCTTTCTGTGAAAGTCCTAGCATCCTATTCGGTCTATCCCTATAGACCTTAATTCCTAGAATAAAGGATGCTTCACCTAGGTCTTTCATGGAGAATTCCTTGGACAACCACATCTTGACTGATGTCAACATGGGAATATCATTCCCAATAAGGAGGATGTCATCCACGTACAATACGAGGAAGACAACAGCGCTCCCACTGACCCTTTTGAAAACACATGGTTCCTCTTCGTTTTTGATGAAACCAAACTTTTTGATCACATCATTGAAACGAGTGTTCCAGCTCCGAGATGCTTGCTTAAGTCCATATATGGACCTTTGCAGCTTGCAAACCTTGTGATCAGTATCACTGGATGTGAAACCTAGCGGCTGTTCCATATAGATATCTTCCTCAAGATATCCATTTAGGAATGCCGTTTTCACGTCCATTTGCCATATTTCATAATCGAAATAGGCTGCAACGGCAAGCAATGTGCGGATGGATTTTAGCATAGCTACCGGGGAAAAGGTATCCTGATAGTCAATGCCTTCGCGTTGACTATAACCTTTTGCCACCAGTCTAGCCTTGAATGTCTCCACATTCCCATCTGCACCAATCTTTCTCTTGAAGATCCATTTACACCCAATAGGTACTATACCTTCTGGTGGATCTACCAAGGTCCAGACTTGGTTTGAGTGCATCGAGTCGAATCTCTGACTTCATTGCCTCTAGCCATTTCTCGGAGTCGATATCTGATAT
>QRFJ01000063.1:975538-1080879 GCA_006176705.1 Cocos nucifera
ATAATAATCTAAAAAATTAGATTTAAATTGATCTAATCAAAATAAATTCTAATCTAGACAATTATGTAGAACTATTCTACAACTAGTCTAGACATGCATCAATCATATCTCATATGATATTCAAAAATTAAATAATTTTTATTTGCTATTTTTTAGATGTTATTATAACACTTATAATATCAAAAAATAGTAAATAAAAAGATCTAAAACATGATTTAATCAGATTAAATCAAAAATATGCAAGAATATTCTATAGAACTATTCTATTCTAGAACTAGTCATGCATATCTTCTAATCTTAGATCCAAATTATTTAATTTTAATTTTTTCTGATTTCAGATCTGATCACATCTCATGTGACATCTGAAATCAATTATTTTCTAATTAAAATAAATTTAAAATCAGATCTAAACAATTTAGAACCATGGCTCTGATACCAGTTGAAGGGAAATCCTGATTTCCCGGTCCAGGTTCGTTCAGATCTGATCAGATCAAGAGATATATTTCAAAAATTTTTCTCTTGATCCCAATCAGATCTTGATATGTTTCAGATCTGATTCTTATTATTTTAATAAAATAAAATTAAAAAGATAAATTAAATCAAATTTAATTTACCTGATCTGGGTAATCCTATTACCCTGTTGATGATCCTGTTTGCAGCGGAAGGTTCTGGATCTTAGCCACGCAAGCGCCTGGCCTCTACCGGTATCCACTCGGGTTGGATCTGGAGATCCTCTTCTTCTCTATCACACCTCCAAAAATCAGATCTGGATCTGATCTGGAGGATCTTCAAAACTCTTTTGAAGATGAGCAGTCGTCCTTTGCAGCAGCGCAGCCTTCTTGCTTTTTGATCGCCTTTCTTTGATCTGAATCGCACCAACCAAGGTCCAAAACTCCTTTTGGACGTGGAGAGCAAGGGGAGAAGAGACTATGGCATGGAGAAGGAGGGGAGAGGCAGCCTTGGGGCATGGGAAACTTGATCTCAATTGAATATCTTAGAATCTGAGTTGGGCGCAGGGTCTTATTTATAGACTAAGCTGTGATCCAACTCCTCTTCTTCCCAACCAATCACAACCCTTTGTGAAATCAGATCTAAATCTGATTGGTGGGAATAGAGACCCCTGGATTCCTCCTTAGAGGGTGCCTAAGACCAGTCAAAGTTGGTTCTTAGAAGAACTCTAATTGGAATCCAAAAAGGAGATGGAGTCCTTGTCCAACAAGGACTCCTAGGCGCCTCCAACTTGGGCACACGCCTAGGGTGGCGTGCGCCCTTCTCCTTGCCAGGTTCTGGCAGGGGGACAGGCCCCCACCAGCTCTCCAATAGGTGCATGACATGTGGTCAAAAGTCAAAGTGTCAATGGTCAACGTTTGACCAGTCAAAGGTAGACTTTTGACCAAAGTCAAAGAACAAGAAATGGCAGGTGACCAAAAATGGCAGGTAGTGTCTTACAAATAAGACAACCTTTTCTGACTTGGACAACCTCCAGTCAGACCATATGAAGGCCTCTGATTTGAGCACAAACTCCTTTGGCTCAGACAGGACAACTTATTTATGATAGCAAAAGAAGAACGTTAGGTTCAATCGAGTGCTAGCACGATTTCCTTGAACCTAATTGAATCTCATTCAGATCAATTGAACTAGATCAGTTCAATTGATGATCACCAGATTCAAACCCTTGTTTGTGTGACCCAGTTAGGTTCAGTTCTGTATGGTAATGGGATATGTCATGATCTCTATCATCGACATCATCGAAACTCCTTTCGATGGATCAGAACTCTTCTGATTCGAACAGCTAGAATGATCGATCATCTAAATCATTCTAATTGCTCCCAAAATCCACCAGTGACACCTAGCAGTATATGGTGGCAACCCATCAGAGCTGAATGCGAACCTCTTGGTGCAGCTACCTGTGTGATTCAGTTCTTCTATCTTGAGCCCCGATCAGATTAGGGTTTAGGTGAACTCGTCAAACCCTAGGCTCTGTCATATGATGTAATCATTCGATTCGAGTCCAATGTGAAAATCTAAATAGAAACTCTTTCTATTATTTCACTCTACCATGGCCATGGATTTCTGGACTTGATTCTCATGATCATCATAGGGCTACTCCTCTACCACCGAGGTAGATAGATTCCATCTTGATGCAATCCAGTTCCTACAATGAACATGTCATAGCCAACATACACCTCAGGGTTCCATATGGCTAGGAGACCGAGTAATGGTGTAGTCAAACTATAACACCCTCAAGGTGAACTGCCGATGCATCTCAGGTCAAAGAACCAGACACACTACTGCAGCATCGAGTCAGTCATTGACGAGAAGGTAGACTCCCTAATGACTACTCGAGGTGGTCACGCTCAGTGCCCTCGTTCTCTAACGAGTACCTGTACTCTCGCTCCGGTGTCTCCACACCGTAGACTCAAGACTCATCTACTAAAAAGAAGCGATCGTACACCAACCTTTCAGATCAATCACCATCCTCGTGATGATCCTATGGTCGGGAGCTGTTTATGAGTTAATAATGATTATTCATGTCTTAAATTTTCAACTCTTGAAAATATGAATTATCATTACCATTAACTCAAAGGATGTATCACAGACACTAAATACACATGTGTGATAGAAAATAACCCATTTCATTAATTATAGTCAAAATTACAATTTTGCCCCTAGAAGTGTATTACAAGTGTCAGCCAATTCTGGCTTCTAGGGCACATATATCTAACAGGGAGCGAGTCGAAAGAAGAATCAATCTCAATAGTAAAGTTCAGAAATTAGGCTGACTCACGCTGAGACTGAGTCGGCTTAGTTGAAAATTGGGTCGGCTCAGTTTAGGACTGGATCAACTAGGTCTCAGAGGAAAATTTAGATAGAAAGCAGCATTTTTGGACTATTGACATAGTACACAACTGGATCGGCTCAGTCCACACAACTGGATTGGCTCAGTCTGGGACTGATCCAACCCAATCGTAGGTTAGCTGGCTCAGTCTGAAACTGGGCTGGCATAGTTTTCGTAGGTTATTATTTTATGTACGTAGGTTGTTAGGATTTGGAGAGTTTTTCTACGAGCTTGAGCTTGACCCTTTGTAAAGTATATATACTGAAAATAGGTCAAGGTTGTAAGTGTGTTGAAATATACCGAATAAAAACTCTGTTCTTTTAGAAATCTCTTCTTCTCTTCTTCTCTATTCCTTGATTTATTTGATCATGCTTTCGTAGAGATCTCTAAGAAGTACTTTCTTGATTGCTTGGCTAATCACCGACGGCCACGCCGATCCATGTGGGAAGAGCACATATTCCCTACATTTGGTATCAGAGTGGTGTTGCGTGGAAGGAAGAAAGACATCTAGGATTTACTACATCTAGGATCTGTTGCACCATGTTTTATCCTAAAACTTCTAGTTTGCTTCATGGTTGTCTCTAGATTGAGGTGAAAATTGTTTACATGAAGGAATGATGATACAGAAGTTCGAAAAGAGGATCTAGGACTAGTTAGATCTTCTATGAAGGGTAGTTTTACTAGTGTGTGATTATGAAGGATGTTAGGGATCTATTCTTCACTTGTTTGAAGTCATGGGATCAGGTGGATTCAAGATGGATTTTGAGAAGTTCGACGGCAAGAAAAGCTTTACCCTATGGCAGCAAAGAGTAAAAAACTTATTGGTTCAGTAGAGGATCTATAAGATCTTGACAAAAGAAAGGCCAAAAAAGATCAGAGCTGAGGATTGGGAAGATCTGAAGGAAATTGCTTTTAGCACAATTTAGATGTACTTGGTCGATCAGGTTTTGTCCAAGGTTTGCACAGAGACTACGATAAAGGGGCTTTGGGAGAGATTGAAGAATACATACATGGAGAAGAACATGATGAACAAGTTGTGGTTGAAGAAATAGCTGTATAGTCTAAGGATGCCTGAAGGTGGAGATCTTATTACACATATCCAAAGGTTCAATCAGATGTATTTTGAGGTGATGAGTTTGGGTGTAAAGATCGATGAGGAGGATCAGGCATCGCTGCTATTATGTTCTCTCCCAAGTTCGTATGATGGTCTCATAACAACTCTAATTTATGGGAAGGAGACCCTAAACTATGAAGAGGTTGTTGGTGTGCTCAGATCAAATGAGTAAAGGGAGAAGATCTGCAAGGGAGACCCTAAGTCTGAGATCTTGACTATGAATGAAAGACAGGAAAGATCAAAGGAGAAGATAAGAGGAAAATCCAAGGGCAGATCAAAGTCTCACGATCAGAGGAAGATGACATTGAAATATTATAAATATCATCAACTTGGACACCTGAGGAGAGATTGTCCCCTTTTGAGATCAAAAAAAGGGAAGGCCAATAAAGGAGATGATACAGCTTCTATGAGCAGTGGAGAAGATTTTTTAGTTGTATTAGACAGATCCGCAGAGTGCGATACTATGTGGATATTAGATTCAGCATTCTCGCACCACTATACTTCTCATCAGGAGTGGTTTGCTACCTATCAGAAGGCCGATGGTGGAAGTGTCAGCCTTAGAGATGATCACCCATGCAAAGTAGCTGGAATTGGCTCTATCAGGGTGAGGATGTATGATGGGATCATTCATACATTATCAAATATTAGGCATGTATTGGAGTTGAAAAAGAATTTGATTTCTTTGGGCTACTTGGAGGAGCAAGGTTATGATTTTAGTAGCCAGGCTAGGAGTGGATGTCTGAAAATTTCTAAGAGAGCTTTGGTGGCGATGAGAGGTAGAAGACTGAGTAACAATCTTTATAGAATGGAAGGCTCGATGGTAAATGATAATGTAGAGGTGCTAGTAGCGGCACAGGAGGAGCAGATTTTATATTGACTGTGACACTATCGGATGGGTCATATGAGTGACCGTGGACTCACAAAACTAAGCAGAAGAGGTATGATCCCAGCCCTGAAGAAGGAGGGCACAGATCTTTATGAGTCATGTATCTTTGGCAAACAGCATAGGATGAAGTTTGCCAGAAGTACCAAGCACAGCGAGGGAGTGCTAGATTTAGTGCACTTGGATGTATGGGGACCAGCTCCTGTATCAGCTAGAGGTGGGGCAAAATACTTTGTTACTTTCATTGATGACTTTTCAAGAAGGGTGTGGATTTATCTGATCAGAGAAAAATCAGATGTGTTTGCTCGGTTCAGAGCCTGGAGAGCTGAAGTAGAGTAGTCAGGGAGACAGGTAAAGTGTCTGAGGTCAGACAATGGAGGGAAGTATACTAGCCTGGAGTTCAGAAGGTACTGTGAGAAAAATAACATCAAATGCCATTACACGGTGAGGATGACTCCCCAGCAGAATGGTATCGTGGAGAGGATGAACCGAACATTGATCGAGAAGGCACGAAGTTTGAGGCTGCAGACATCACTCTCAAAGTTCTTCTGGGGTGATGCTCTTACTTTTTCTAATTTTCTTATGAATAGGTCCCCTCATTATAAGCTGAATGGAGGCATTCCAGAAGAGGTCTGGAGTGGAAAGAAGGTGGAGCTTGGCCACCTAAAAGTCTTCGATTGCATAGCCTATGCACATATGGAGGCAATCGAGAGGAGCAAATTGGATCCAAAATCTCAAAAGATAACATTCATAGGGTATCCACATGTAGTCAAGGGATACCTGCTATGGAACTCTCAGGCACAAAAGTCGGTGATCAATAGGGACATCATCTTTGATTAGAAGAGCATCTTGAGGAGGTCTGGGATAGATGAAATTGGGGAAACAAAGGTGAATAGTGATGGCCAGTCAGAGAATGATGGCATGCAGGTTACATCCACTTATAGGAGTGTTTCTATTCAGGTGGAGCTATGTAGAAAAGTATTGTATCAGATTGAAAATCAGCATTAAGGGTCGACAGTTCAGATAGATATGCAGGAGCAGCCATAAACATCATGCAAAGATGTGCCAGTGGGAGTGGCTTTTCACAAGCCCCAGCGTACTATTAGAGACTGGTTAGATATGGCATTGATGAGGTTATCTCCTATGCACTCATCACTGCTAATGGAGATCTAGAGAATTATGCAAAGACCATGGAGAGTGAGGATCATAATTCATGGATGCAGGCCATGGAGGAGATGGAATCACTTGAGAAGAATCAGACATGGCAGCTGGTGGATCTTCCAAAGGGTGCTCGACCTATTGGCTCAAAGTGGATATTCATAAAGAAAGAAGCACCTTCAGAACAAGGTGGAGTCAGATTCAAAGCAAGGTTGGTAGTAAAGGGATACTCACAAAGGGAAAGGATTGACTGCACAGAAATTTTGTCTCCTGTAGTGCATCATACATCTATTCGAGTTTTGCTGTCACTAGTGGCACAGCATAACATAGAATTAGAATAGATGGACGTGAAGATGGCCTTCCTTCATGGAACTTCAGAGGAAAGAATCTATATGAAGCAGCCAAATGGTTTCGTGGAGATGGGACACGAAGAAAAGATGTGTTTACTCAATAAGTCTTTGTGTGGCTTGAAATAATCCTATCGTCAGTGGTATCGATGGTTTGATAGCTTTGTCTTGAGCCTTGGTTTCAGTAGATGTGAACATGATTGTTGTATCAACATCAAAAATGTAGATGAGGAGGATGCCCTGTACCGATTATTGTATGTAGATGATATGCTCATAGCCAGTAGAAGCATGGATGCTGTGAAAAGGATGAAAATGGCATTATCATCTGAATTTAAGATGAAAGATTTGGGTCCAGCTGAGAAAATTCTTAGAATGAAGATTTGTAGAGATAGGTGCAAAGGAGTGCTCCATCTATCACAAGAAAAGTATGTCTAGAAGGTTCTAGAGAGGTTTGGGATGGAGAAGGCCAAACCTGCAAAGATGTCATGGCCAACCCATATATCTCTCTCCAAGTTATAGTGCCCCCAATCAAAAGAGGAGAGAGAGTATATGGAATGAGTCCCTTATGCAAATATTGTAGGCAGTGTGATGTAAACTATGGTGTACTGTAGACCAAATATAGCACATGCTGTGAGTATAGTTAGTAGATACATGGCTAACCCTGGAAAGGAACACTGGAAAGCATTGAAATGGATATTGAGATATCTGCATGAAATAAGGGATTATAGTTTGGTATTTGGTGGGCAGTCAGGAGGATTTGGAAAATAATCTATGAAGATGTGTGAAGGTTCAGATCCTCTAAAAGAATTTGTTAATACAAATTATGCTGGTGATTTTGATACAAGGAGGTCTACTACTGGATACCTCTTCTGCGTATATGGTGGACCGATATTTTGGAGATCAACCCTTCAGCCAATCATGACTTTGTCTACCATAGAGGATGAGTACATTGGGATAACGAAGGCTGCAAAGGAAGCCCTTTGGCTTAGGAGGCTGATTGATGAGTTGGGGGTGGAGCAGAGAAAGGTTACACTATTCAGTGATAGTTAGAGTGCTCTATTATTGTCACAGAACCTAGTCTATCATGCGCACACCAAGCATATAGATGTGAGGTACCATAGGATCAGAGAGCTAGTGGAGGAAGGTAAAGTGGAACTGATGAAGGACCATACAAAGAAGAATCAGTCTGATGCACTTACGAAGGTACTCTCTAGAGACAGCTTTCAGAGATATATGGCATGGATGGGTCTGTTGAGAAGAGATGAGCTCATAATAACCTGGAAGCACCAAGGTGGAGAATGTGAGCTCAGAAGTGGCACTCCCAAGTCTTGAAAATATGAGAATATAGGTCATAGAAAGATGGGAGCGAGTCGAAAGAATAATTAGTCTCAATAGTAAAGTTCAGAAACTATACCGACTCACTCTGAGACTGAGCCGACTCAATTAGGAACTGGGTTGGCTCAGTCCAAGACTGGATCGGCTAGGTCTCAGAGAAAAATTCGGACAAAGAGCAGCATTTTTGGGATATTGGCATAGTACACAACTGGGTTGGCTCAGTCTGGGACTGAGCCGACCCAGTCACAAGTTAGTCTGCTCAATCTGAAATTGGGTCGGCTCAATTTTTGTAGGTTATTATTTTATGTACGTGGGTTATTTGGATTTGGGGAGTTTTTCTATGAGCTTGGGCTTGACCCTTTGATAAGTATATATATTGAAAATAGGTCAAGGTTGTAAGGGTGCTGAAATATACTAAATAAAAGCTCTTTCTCCTAGAAATCTCTTCTTCTCTTTTTTTCTATTCTTTGATTTGTTTGATCGTGCTTCTGCAGAGGTCTCTAAGAAGTACTTCTTTATTTCTTGGCTAATCATCGGCGGCCATGCTGATCCATGTGAGAAGAGCGTATATTCCTAACTGATTCGATGGTTGAAAGCACAGGGATTTGTTTGGATGGATTGGATTAAGGCACTGATGGATGGTAGATCTGGCAGTCGGTTAAGATCCAACAGTGGCTAGGGGTTTGTGGTTTTTAACTAAAGCTTTGAAGCTTCCTGTGCACTAGCGGATAGTCCAGATTCAATCATTAGAGAAGATCTGATGGCTGAGCTTAATTCTGACTTGAATTGGATTTTTAAAAATGCTTTTTAAGTGGTTTTTGATGCATTGGATGTTGATCTAAAGGCTAGAAATTGCCAGAGCTCTCTTCGACTTATCTTAGAAGTTTTAAACCCAATTTCAATGGGATTTCTATCCAAAAAGCTAATTAAAAGCCTGTTGTCGAGGGTCTAAGGGGAGAGAGAATAGAGAGCCTAGGAATAGTAGAGAAGAGAAAGAGAAGAGAGGATTTGAGAGAAGATTTTAGAGAGAACCTGGGAGGGAGACAGAGAGCTAGAGGGGAGAATAGAGAGGGAGGTTGAGAGTTATTTTTTCTTTCTTTATTTTTCATTCTTTCTTCCTTTCTTGTGGTTCATCTTCGACATCCAGCATATTGATTAAGTGGCTCTTCTTCATCAAGTTCTCCACACCAAGAGCAACGGACGATCAATTTTAGCAACAAACAAATTTCTGTTTGGATTTTTACATGCTTTTTATTTTAATTATAATTTTTGAACCTTTTATTATGGACTAAATTTATTTTATTAAAGCTAAGGTGTAGCCACTCTTTTGATGCAATATTCAATATGATTTGCTTTTAATTTTATATTTTGTTCATAAGGAGTATATAAATCTATTCTTAGTGCTTTTAGATTACTAACCATCTTCTAATTGATTTGATGGGCATAGATGATACGGACCAAATATGTCTATGTCGTTGCTTCTTGATTTATATACATTGTATCATGAATCGAATTAGAATTCATATGCATGTGGAAATTTTAGTGTACTTTAGACGTAGCATATTTTAATTAGAAGATTTCACAAAACTTAAAGCATCAGTATTTATTTAAATTACATCTAGACCGAAAGATAGTTAATAAATATTGATAGTGTTGCTATGCTTGAACCAAAGGAAAGTGAATAACTTAGAAAACTCCACCGTCACATGAAATAAAATTTACATAATTATCTAAATATTATATTGATTGAGTTGGTGAACCAATTGCTTTAGTAACCTATTGCTCTTGAGTTTAAAGCCTAAAAATTATACACTCTCTATTTTCTTGTAATTTATTAATTTACTTCTATATTTCTTCTTATTTTTATTAATTCTCATAAATCGATCTTCCAAATAAAGCTTAGGAAAGAATATTTTCAATACTTATTTTTCAATCCTTTAGGGACGATACTCTACTCACTTACTTTATTATTTGATTGACTGGTGTACTTACCATTGCTATAGATTAGCATGCATCATCCTTCCACGGTCAAGTCAGCACTTTCGGCCAACAGAAATGGAGTACTCAAAAAATTAAGGAGCAGAGCAGTAGGAAAGGGAATGAGAGCTTAGAGAAAATATATTTGGAGGATCCCTTTTATAGTTGGAGCCTGTAACAAACTGATGGTGATAGTCATAACCATCTGGTAGTAGGCCGTTCAGGCCACGTATAGTTTTTTATGGAGGGCAGTGTTCATTGTTGTGATGTGCTAGTCTGTTGGGATTTAATAGTTGATGTTTGGATCGAGTAGGTGTTAGCAGTGAAGAGCTTTGGGTTACATCAGTTCTAGAGTAGTTCGAACTTCTTTAAAGTTGTCTGCTTGTATGTTGATTTGTATTAAGCTGGTAGCCAAATTCATGTGGATGACAAGGTCCTACTGGGTGATTGGGAGAAAGTCGATTGGAGGAAACTTTCTTGGTGATTGAAAGGAGCTCGTTCATAATAATTTTGCTTGGAGAAGATCACCTAGAAGGAGATCGAATGGAGGAACCAGACTAAAGGAGATCATCTGGAAGGAGGATGACTGACGAAGTTCGTCCGATGTGAGCACAACTGAGAAGATCATCCAGAAGGAGATCATCTAGAAGGAATCTAGGAGAAGATCCACTAGAGGAGTTTGGAAGGAATCTTACTATGGGTGGTTTGGAAGGAGATCCGCTGGAGGGGGTTCGATTGGGGCATCATTAAGGGAGTTCAGAAAGCTAGAGAAGTTTAGCTAGAAGGAGCCTATCTGGTGACCGGATGGAGATCGATTGGCGAGAGCTTGGTTGGCGGCTGTAGATGACTATGATACTTTTATGACTCAATCATTTTCTTTGAAGCTTTGCAACTTTCATGAAAGCTCGAAGGTTAATAAGGTGGAGATGAGGCTCTTTTGCTCACGTATTCACAGCTTTTGGTGCGAGAATGCAGAGGTCCACCACTCTTTATAGATTATAGAAATTCTTCTAGGAAGGAGGAGTTCTGCCAGTTCGGTGTCAATCCAGTGTCGAACAATCCAGACGAATTCCAGTAAGAAGAGAGTCCAAGCAGCTTCAAGATCGATCAAGCCAAACTGCATCATGATCGATCACTTAACTACTTCAAGAGCCACCGCCACTACTCAAGCTCATTCGGGTGAGACTCATGAGGCCCCGAAGGTTCTTAATTTATCGCATGAAGTTGGCCACAGTTGCCGTCACTAGACGAGGTCGTCCCAAGACTTGAATCCTCCCTGAACTTCGGCAGGAAAGGATCTATCTCTAACACTTCTTAAAAGGTGGGAGACATAGAAGAGGCATGGATACTCTCTAGAAATAAAATTATTCATTAAAATTTCAAGAAAATTGGCATGAGGTGGCATGGAAATCAAGGTGGCACAAGATAGAGAAATCCTAGTCACACTAGGACTTCTAATTTTGACTTTATCCAACTTATTATATGAATCAAATTAAATGAAAACTAATACAACCTAATTAGAGATGATTTTAGTCTACCTAAGAGCCTAATTAAATAAAATTAAATAAAATTTAAATCTTATTTAATTTTTAATCAAATTAAAAATTGGATGCATACAAGTCCAAATTGAATAAAAACTTGTTCTTCCTTACAATTTGCTTATCCAATAAATCAATTGGACTTGATTCAATCAAGCCCAAACCAAATATAATTGAATCTTATTTAATTAGATTTAATCTCAATCATTTGGCTTAATTAAATTAAATCAATTAGCAATCCAATTGCTAATCGATCCTCCTATAATACCTGCACTAAGTCAAATATTAATTGTATTGATTATTTTTGATCTTGGAATGATTCTAAATCATTGATCAACCATCTGATCCAATCGAGATATCTTAAGTGTGTGATCCTATAGGTTCAAATCTAAGCTGATAGTATAGGAATAAATTTCTATACCAATCAAAGTGACCATCTAGTAATGATATTCGATAGTCGGATAGGTCGAATTTGTAAAGCAATACTCTTAGACCCCATGTGGATATAGTTTTCATATAATTCATTTTCTTGACCTTAATGCTCATAGGACAACTTAGAGTTTAACTGTCAACTCTGATTAGGTCATCCATATGGTATTTTAAAATATCAAATCCATCTTATAGATTATCCTGGCCAATGTTTTGCTAAATTGAAATACAATGATGCATTTTCTCTAAACTCTTAGAGTGGTCAATCCCATCATGATCACTTACTACTTCACAAGTACTTGACTGTGCTCGAAAATCTTCTATCACTAAATTAAAAATTCAGATAGTCCAGTACCAAAGCACAGTGAGTTGCTTGCAAGCCACTATTATGATCTCAGATCTAAGAGACACTTATATCCATATCCCATTAAAGCAATTCTTGATAATAGAATGCTCTAAAGTTGATCACATTCAATGATAATGTACCCTTACATCTCATCTGTATGCCATAATCAGTGTCTCCACACTTCTTGGTTAAGAGAATAACCAATCTATATGGCATACAAAGATCTATATTCGATAAATGTTGTTGTGCTAATTAACAACATATCACTTGGTCATGAACAGTTTAAGTACTAATCAATAAATCCTCTCTTTATCAAAACTAAATAGTCCTAAGAACTTCATCACAATATGGAGTTTATTAGTAGATGTAGACTTTGTTATGAAAAAGCTAGAATATAACTTTTTTCAGTCATTTATAATTACAAAATAGTATAACTGTCAACAGGCTGATGATTGGCTTTGGGACATAATTTTCAATAACTCCTACTTGTCCTAAAGCCACTCAATACAGTATCTAATACCCATCTTCGACTTATGGTTGGCGAACACCTTTATCACCAAGGCTTTAGTGAAGGGGTTGGCTAGGTTCTTCTTTCCATCAATCTTTTGAAGGTCGATGTCATCTCGATCCATGATCTTTCAAACAAGATGGTAACGGCATAATATGTGCTTCATCCATTGGTGTGCCTTTGGTTTCTTTGCTTGAGCAATAGTATCAATGCTATCACAGTAGAGCAGGATCAAACCATCTAGGAATCACGCTACTCTAAGCTCGGTGATGAACTTTCTCAGCCATATAGCTTTCTTCACGATACCTGATGCTGCGATATACTCCACCTCGCATACAAAGTCTGCCACTATATGCTTCTTGAAACTCTTCCAGCAAATGGCTCCACTAATTAGGATAAAGATATAATCCGACATGCTTCTGCTATCATCATGGTCAGATTGAAAGCTGAAGTTTGTAAATCTCACAAGTTTCAGATCTGACTTACCATAAACCAACCACTGCTCTTTTATATTTCTCAAATACTTAAGGATGATTTTCACGACCTTCTAGTGGTTTTTTTCTGGATCAGATTAGTATCAACTCATTACACCTAGTGAGTATGCCACATCTAGTCTTGTACATGTCATGGCATACGTGATAAATTCTACAACTGAAGCATATGAGATTCTACTTATACACTCTCTCTCTTCAGGAGTTGTCAGACAATCCTTCTTAGAGAGAGAAATTTTTTGGCCTATCAGAAGATAGCCCTTCTTGAAATTCTCCATGCTGAACCTCTTTAGTACAGTTTCTATGTATGTGGACCGGGATAACCTAAGCATCCTCTTAGATCTTTTTCTATAGATCTTCATCCTTAGAATGTAGGATACTTTACCCAAGTCCTTCATGAAGAACTAAGAGATAACCAAACTTTTATTCATTACAGTGCGGGAACATCATTCCTGATTAAGAGAATATCATCCATGTACAAGATAAGAAATACCACTGCTAGACCATTTGCTCACTTATAAATGCAGGGCTCTTCTCCATTCTTAATTAAGCCATACGTTTTTATCATCTTATCAAAATGCATGTTCTAACTCCGAGATGTTTGCTTCAATCCATAAATAGATCTCTAAAGCTTGCACACCTTGGACTCATCTATGGATATGAACTTCTTAGGTTGTATCATATACACCTCTTCGATCAGCTGTCTATTTAGAAAATCTATCTTCACATTCATCTATCAAATCTCATAGTCCAAATGGACAGCTATCGCAAGCATTATCTAAATGAATTTGAGCATTGCCATAGGAGAATGTTTCGTCATAGTCAATACCATAACATTGACGATATCCCTTGGCAATCGGATGGGCTTTATAGGTCTCTACCTTTTTATCTACTCTCCTCTTCCTCTTGAAGATCCATTTATACCCAATGAGTTTAACCCCTTCAGGTGGGTCTACCAATATCCACATATCGTTGACCTTCATGAACTCTATCTCGAATTTCATGGCCTCAAGCCATTTCTTAGAATCAAATCTCTGCATTGCATCCATATAGGTGATCGGATCCTTCTTGTTCTCATTCTATTCGATAGGATACCTTCCCAAACTAAGAAACTATAATATCTATCTGGCCGATGTGGTACTCAATCGAATCACCTTAATGGTGTAGGTATATTAAGCTTTGAATTTAATCTAATCAAATCTGATTCTGGTTCAGCTACTGGTGTAGGTTTCTCTACCTGTTGAACTTTCTCAAGTTCAACCTTAGAGGCAATAGTTCCTTCACCAAGGAACTTCTTTTTTAAAAGGATTGCCTTAAGACTGATGAACACCTTCTATTCATCAGCATGGTAGAAAATATATCCTTTGATTTCTTTTGGGTATCCTATGGATGTGCACTTGTCAGACGTAGGTCTAAGTTTATCTATGATTAACCATTTAACGTAAGTCCAGCACCTCCAGACCCTAAGGTATAAAAGTACTAGCTTATGCCCTATCCAAATTGTTGAAAATAGTATCCCAAAGTCAATCATCAGTCTGTTGATGATTTAGCTATTTTATGTAATTATATATCAATTATTAATTAAATAAAATTTATTCTAATTTTTTTATCATAAATCTTTCATCTTCTAATGAACTCTTGTCTATTGTGATGAAATCCTTAGGACTATTTAGAATCGACAAAGAAGAATTTATCATTTAATCCTTAAAATAGTTCACGATCAAATGATACATTGTTACCAAGGATGACAATGTTTATTGAGTATAGATCATTGTGTGCCATATAGTTTGGTTGTCCTCTTAACCAAGGAGTGTAGAGCATTGGTATGGCATGCAGGTGAGATGTAAGAATACATCTGTACTGAACGTGACTAACTCCAGAGCTTTTCTACTATCAAAAATTGCTCTAATAGAATATGGGTATAAGTGTTCCTCCAATCTGAGATCACCATAATGACTTTCAAGCAACTTATTGTGCTTTGGTACCGGACTACCTGAATTTTTAATTCAGTGATGGAAGATTTCTAGATAAAGTCAAGTACTTGAGGAGTCGGTGTGACCACTCCTAGACTTAGGCACTATGTTCAATTTTTAATTTAGCAAAGCCTTGGCTAGGATAGTCCTAGTGAGGAGTCATAGGACTAAATGCTTTAAGACATGATTTGGATGTATCTTTCAGGGTTGATAGTGTAACTCTGAGTCATCTTGATACACAAAGGTCAAAAGGGATGAATTATGAGGTAACCAAATTCACATAGGTTCTGAATATTGTAATTATACTATTCGATCTATTCGAATGTCAGGTACCATTACTAGATGGTCACTTCGATTAGTACAGAAAATTGGTTCTTATGCTATCGGCTTAGGTTTGAACCTGCGAGGTCATACACACTAGAGGTTCCTACCTGATCTAACGGCTGATAAAGAAAAGTTTAGTTAGTTATTTGATCACTAATTAACTCAATTTGATTGAGTAATAGTTTTTGGTTCAAGTCCAATTGAATTGGATTCAGTTAGATTTGACTCGATTAGGTTATGAGATGACCTAATCACCAAGGAGGTTTGATCTCTGATTTGATCAGAGTTTAGACTTGATCAATTCCTGATTTTGTTAGGATTTAATTAAGCCTAATTAGGTTGGATTTAATCTAGTCTAATTGGACCTAACCAAATTAGTTTGGATTGGATCTTAATTGGATAAGGTTTGAAAGACTATTTTTACTAGTCTTATGCACCACATCACCCTGATCTTGCACCCACCCTTTTCTCCATAAGAATTGAGAATTCTTATGAAGAAATCCATGCACAAGAGGATGCACGCCCTTCCTTCTTACATCCTTAAGTGGATAAAATTAGATGGTTACTATTCGAATTAAAATGGAGTTTGAATTCGAAAAAGCAACCACCTGATCCTTATCCCTCCACGCACTCTCTACTCTATTTGGTGCAGATTTAAAGGAGTTTTGTGATGGGGCATGCGAAGAATAAGAGATGAGAAGTCCTCCATGTGGTCCATCCTATTTTGCATGAAAAATATCGAGAGTTCCTTGAGTGAAATTTGAGAAAGAGTGTTGCATAGGGTTCTGGATGAGTACTGCCCTAGGACTTCAGCCTAGGGTTCGGGAAGAGAGAACGTGAACTATGAGCGTCACAAAATCACGTGACTCTCGAGAGACCTTCCTCTATCTCTCCCCTATCTCTGGTAATTTTGTAGAGCATCCAAAAATCACTGAAGGGAGATTGAATTAGTTTGATCTAAATCAACCGTCGAAGCTTTCGAACATCGAGCTAGCACTTGGGACGAGTCGATTAGGACTAGGAGCCTCATGTGGACAATCTATGGAGGCCAGATGCACTATGTGGCTGCATCACAATAAGTGGACCTCCCCAGCGATATTTGGATTATGGTGATTGACTACCCATGCAAGATAATGTATTCTAAACACATAGAGTAGTAAAAATAGTTTTACTATAATTGTTGTTTTTATTTTTAGATATGCGTGCATATATGATGAAGGAAAAATCCTATTTTCTGATTCAGGTTCGTTTAGATCTGATTGGATCAAAAGAGATATTACAAAATTTCTCTCATGGATTTAGATCAGATCTGAGACTTTTTAGATGTGATATTATTGATCTAATAAAAAAAATTAAATAAAACAAAGGATAAATTAAATCTATGTCAATTTTATCTTATAGCAGGTAATCAGATTATCCTGTGACGATCCTGATGTCTCCCTAAGGTTCTGAATCTAGCTACGCAAGTGCCTGGCCTCTACTGGTATCCACTCAGATAGGATCTAGAGATCTTCTCATTTTTTATCACTTCTCCAAATATCTGATCTAGATCTGATTTGGAAGATCCTCAAAACTCCTTTTGAAGATCGGGTGTCGTCTCTTACAGCAGTGCTGCCTTCTTCCTTTCTCGTCGCCTTTCTCTTGCTTGGATCGCACCAAACTAAAGCCTAAAGATTCTTGGGCATGGGTAGGAGAGAGAGGACCTAAAGATGTCATGGAGGAGGGAGAGGAGCAACCTTGTGGCATGGGCAATGGACTAGAGATTTTAATCTTAGGCGCAGATAAGGTTTATATAGACCCTGCTGCTCCATGCAGTGCCACATCATCTCGGCCAATCATGGCCTTTTGTGCAATCAGATCTAAATCTGATTGATAGAATCATATCATTTGATTCAATTGGATGAGAGCCCCTCTGAATCATCCTTAGATGGGACCAAGACTGGTCAAAGATAAGTCTTTGGTGCCACCTAGGTAGAAACCCCAAAGCAACCTGGAGTCCCATTTGTTTGGAACTCTAGGCATCACTATCCATGGGCGCACGCCTCCCTAGGCATGCACCCCTTATCCAATTGCTTTTTAGTAGGTGGACTGGTCCAAATGTTCTCTACTATGATGGCTTGAAACATGGGCAGATATCTAAGTGTCAAAGGTCAACGTTTGACCAAATGTCCGAAATAGGATTTAGCAAGTGATGAAAAATGGCAAGTGTTGTCTCAAATTCATCTCATAAATTAAGACAATCCTTTTCTGATCTAGACAAGCTCCAGTTGGACCAAGTAAAGGTCCCTGAGTGAGCCCAAACATATTTGGCTCAATCGAGATAACTTTTAATGATAATTAAAGGAGAACATTAGGCTTAATTGTGTGTAAGCATGATTTCCTTGAACCTAATTGAATCTAATTCAAATCAATTGAACTGAATTAGTCCAATTGATGATATCTAGATCCAAACCCTTGTTTGTGTGATCCAGTTAGGTTCAGTTAAGTATGATAATGAGATATATCATGATCAACATCATCGATATCATCAAAACACCTTCCGACGGATCAAAATTTTTTTGATTCAGACAACTAGTATGATTGATCATCTAAATCATTTTAATTGCTCTCAAAATCTACCAATGACACCTAGTAGTATATGGTGGCAACCCATCAGAACTAAAAATGAATCTCTCGGTGCAGTTACCTGTGTGGTTAAGTTCTTCTATCTTGAGTTTTGATCGGATTAGGGTTAAAGTAAACTCGTCAAACCCTAATATCCGTCAGATGATTAATCATTCAATTCAAGTCTAATGTGAAAACCTTAATAGAAACTCTTTCTATTATTTCACTCTGCCATGACCATGGGCTTATGAACTTGATTCTCGTGATCATCATAGGGCTACTCCTCATCTACCGAGATAGGTAGATTCCCTTTTGGTGCAATCCAATTCCTATAATGAACATGCTATAGCCAACATACACCTCAGGATTCCAAATGGCTAGGAGATCGAGTCATGGTGTAGTCAAACTATAACACCCTCAAAGTGAACTACCGATGCACCTTAGGTCAAAGATCTTGACACACAACTGCAGCTTCAAGCCAGTCATCGATAAGAAGATAGACTTCTTAATAACTACTCGAGGTGGTCACGCTCAGTGCCCTCATTTTCTAACGAGTATCTGTACTCTCACTTTGATATCTCTACACCACAGACTCAAGACTCATCTACTATAAAACAATGATTGTACACTAATCTTTCGGATCAATCACCATCCTCATGATGATCCTACGGTCAGGAGCATTTTATGAGTTAATAATGAAAATTCATGTCTTAAATTTTCAACTCTTGAAAATAAGAATTATCATTGCCATTAACTCAAGGGATGTATCACAGACACTAAATACACATTATGATAGAAAATAATCAATTTTATTATTTATAGTCAAAATTATAATTTTGCTCTTACAAGTGTATAATAAGTGTCAGCCAATTTTGGCTTCTAGGGCACACATATCTATCAAACTCTCACTTGACCTAAAGCCAATTGGCTATAAATTTAAGTCCCATCTTCTCAAGGTGGGCTTCGATCTTCTGCTGGTCCAATGGCTTTCTAAGTAAATCTACAACATTGTCTATGGAGTCGACTCTCTTGACCTCGATGTATGCATGCTCGAGGTAATCATGGATGAGGTGGTATCGCCACTCGATGTATTTGGATTTTTGGTGAGACCTCGACTCCTTAGCAAGGACTATGGTGCCATTATTGTCATAGTATAGAGGAATTATGTCTAATGGCATCACTCCGATCTCTGCGGCGAACTTTTTGTACTAAAATGCCTCCTTCGTAGCTTCTGACATAGCAATATATTCTGCTTCCATGGTGGAATCTGCTATTACTGTCTGTTTGGAACTCTGCCAACTAACAGCACCACCATTACACACAAACAGATTCCCAGATGTCGACTTTCGATCATCTATATCGGACATAAAATATGAGTCTTTATACCCTTGGACTTGGAGTTCTCCATTACCAAAAACTAAGAACATATCCTTAGTTCTTCTTAAGTACTTAAGGATATATTTCACAGAAGTCCAGTGTTCTTTACCTAGATTCGACTGATATCTGCTCGTGACACTCACAGCATGGGCTATATCAGGTCGCATACATAACATAGCATACATCAGGCTCCCTATTGCAGAAGCATAAGGGATCTTATTCATGTATTCTTTCTCCTCAGGTGTGTTAGGGCACATCTTGTTAGAGAGATGAATGCCATGTCTGAAGGATACCAAACCCCTCTTAAAATTTTTCATACTAAACCTCTTTAGCACCTCCGCTATGTACTTCTTCTGTGAAAGACCTAGCATCCTATTCGGTCTATCTTTATAGACTTTGATTCCAAGAATGAAGGATGCTTCTCCTAGATCTTTCATGGAGAATTCTTTAGATAACCATATTTTAACCGTGGTCAACATAAAAATATCATTCCCAATAAGGAGGATATCATCCACGTACAGTACGAGAAAGATAATAGCGCTCCCATTGATCTTTCTAAAAATACATGATTCCTCCTCATTCTTGATGAAATCAAACAATTTGATCACATCATTTAAATGAGTATTCTAGCTCTGAGATGCTTGCTTAAGTCCATATATGGATCTTTGCAGCTTGCATACTTTGTGATCAATATCATGAAGGGAAATCCTGATTTCCCGGTCCAGGTTCGTCCAGATCTGATTAGATCAAGAGATATATTTCAAAATTTTTTTTCTTGATCTCAATCAGATCTTGATATGTTTCAGATCTGATTCTTATTATTTTAACAAATAAAATAAGATAAATTAAATCAAATTTAATTTACCTGATTTGGGTAATCCTATTACCCTGTAGATGATCCTGATTGTAGCGGAAGGTTATGGATCTTAGCCACGCAAGCGCCTGGCCTCTACCGGTATCCACTCGGGTTGGATCTGGAGAACCTCTTCTTCTCTATCACACCTCCAAAAATCAGATCTGGATCTGATTTGGAGGATCTTCAAAACTCTTTTGAAGATCTGCAGTCGTCCTTTTGCAGCAGCGCAGCCTTCTTGCTTTTGATCGCCTTTCCTTTGATCTGAATCGCACCAACCTAAGGTCCAAAACACCTTTTGGACGTGGAGAGCAAGGGGAGAAGAGACTATGGCATGGAGAAGGAGGGGAGAGGCAGCCTTGGGGCGTGGGAAATCTCTTTCAATTGACTTCACTTATAATTAGGGTTGGGCGCAGGGTCTTATTTATAGACCTCTTGTGATCCAACTCCTCTTCCTCTCAACCAATCACAACCCTTTGTGAAATCAGATCTAAATCTGATTGGTTGGAATAGAGACCCCTGGATTCCTCCTTAGAGGGCGCCTAAGACCAGTCAAAGTTGGATTCTTAGTAAGAACTCTAATTGGAATCCAAAAAGGGAGGTGGAGTCCTTGTCCAACAAGGACTCCTAGGCGCCTCCTACTTGGGCTCACGCCACCCTTGGCGTGCGCCCTTCTCCTTGCCAGGTTCTGGCAGGGGGACAGGCCCCCACCAGCTCTCCAATAGGTGCATGACATGTGGTCAAAAGTCAAAGTGGTCAATGGTCAACGTTTGACCAGTCAAAGGTAGACTTTTGACCAAAGTCAAAGAACAAGAAATGGCAGGTGACCAAAAATGGCAGGTAATGTCTTACAAATAAGACAACCTATTTCTGACTTGGACAACCTCCAGTCAGACCATATGAAGGCCTCTGATTGAGCACAAACTCCTTTGGCTCAGTCAGGACAACTTATTTATGATAGTAAAAGAAGAACGTTAGGTTCAATCGAGTGCTAGCACGATTTCCTTGAACCTAATTGAATCTCATTCAGATCAATTGAACTAGATCAGTTCAATTGATGATCACCAGATTCAAACCCTTGTTTGTGTGACCCAGTTAGGTTCAGTTCTGTATGGTAATGGGATATGTCATGATCTCTATCATCGACATCATCGAAACTCCTTTCGATGGATCAGAACTCTTCTGATTCGAACAGCTAGAATGATCGATCATCTAAATCATTCTAATTGCTCCCAAAATCCACCAGTGACACCTAGCAGTATATGGTGGCAACCCATCAGAGCTGAATGCGAACCTCTTGGTGCAGCTACCTGTGTGATTCAGTTCTTCTATCTTGAGCCCCGATCAGATTAGGGTTTAGGTGAACTCGTCAAACCCTAGGCTCTGTCATATGATGTAATCATTCGATTCGAGTCCAATGTGAAAATCTAAATAGAAACTCTTTCTATTATTTCACTCTACCATGGCCATGGATTTCTGGACTTGATTCTCATGATCATCATAGGGCTACTCCTCTACCACCGAGGTAGATAGATTCCATCTTGATGCAATCCAGTTCCTACAATGAACATGTCATAGCCAACATACACCTCAGGGTTCCATATGGCTAGGAGACCGAGTAATGGTGTAGTCAAACTATAACACCCTCAAGGTGAACTGCCGATGCATCTCAGGTCAAAGAACCAGACACACTACTGCAGCATCGAGTCAGTCATTGACGAGAAGGTAGACTTCCCTAATGACTACTCGAGGTGGTCACGCTCAGTGCCCTCGTTCTCTAACGAGTACCTGTACTCTCGCTCCGGTGTCTCCACACCGTAGACTCAAGACTCATCTACTAAAGAGAAGCGATTGTACACCAACCTTCCGGATCAATCACCATCCTCGTGATGATCCTATGGTCGGGAGCATTTATGAGTTAATAATGATTATTCATGTCTTAAATTTTCAACTCTTGAAAATATGAATTATCATTACCATTAACTCAAAAGATGTATCACAGACACCAAATACACATGTGTGATAGAAAATAACCCATTTCATTAATTATAGTCAAAATTACAATTTTGCCCCTAGAAGTGTATTACAAGTGTCAGCCAATTCTGGCTTCTAGGGCACATATATCTAACAATCTCCCACTTGTCCTAAAGCCAATTGGCTACAAGTCTAAGTCCCATCTTCAAGAAATCCATTTAAAAATATCATTTTCACATTTATTTGCTATATTTCATAATTGAAATAGACTGCAACAACAAGCAATGTGCGAATGAATTTAAGCATGGCTACTGGCGAAAAGGTATCTTGATAGTCAATGCCTTCATGCTGACTATAATCTTTTGCCACTAATCTGACTTTGAATGTCTCTACATTTCCATCTGCACCAATTTTTCTCTTGTAGATCCATTTACACCCAATAGGTACTATACCTTCTGGTGGATCTACCAAGGTCCAGTCTTGGTTTGAGTGCATCGAGCCAATTTTTGACTTCATAGCCTCTAACCATTTCTCAGAGTCGATATCTGATATCGCCTCATTATTGGTTTTGGGATCATCACCATGAGCTCCATTATCTACGAGGAATATTTTCTCTACTTCCTCTGAAATAGTACCTAAGTACCTCTCAGGGGATGGGAAATTCTTTTCGATCTTCGAGGTGGAAGAGGTAGTGATTGTATTGGCTCAACTTGAGTTGGTTCAAAATGGTCCTTAGCTCTTTGCTCTTGGGAGACTTTCTCCTCTAGCTTGATCTACTTTCCAATGCCGCCATCTTGAATAAACTATTTTTCAAGAAAGATGGTATGTCGACTCACAATCACATTATGATCTTCTGGAATATAGAAATAATATTCTAATGACTCTTTAGGATATCTTATAAATCAAGCTCTAAAGGACCTATAGTCTAACTTATCCATTTGTTGTCTTTTGACATGAGTCGGACCACCCCAAATTCTGACATGACTCAGACTTGGTTTCTTACCATGCCATATCTTATATGGTGTGATAGGAATAGTTTTAGAAGGAATCCTATTCAGCAAATATATAGCAGTTAACAAACTATGTCCCCAAAGAAAATTAAGGAGGTCTGTGAAGCTCATCATGGATCAGACCATATCTAGTAGGGTCTGATTTCTTCATTCTAAAATTCTGTTGAGTTGAGATATTCTAGATGGAGTTCATTGAGAGACTATGCTATTCTGCTTGAGATAGTCCAAGAATTTTCGACTAAGGTATTCACCTCCTCAATCTGATCGAAGGACCTTAATGGATTTTTCAATTTCCTTTTCTACTTCATGTCTGAATTCTTTAAACTTTTCAAAGACTTCTAACTTGTGTCTCATAAGATACACATACCCATATCGAGATAAATCATCAGTGAATGTTATGAAGTAGATAAAATTGCCTCTAGTCGGCACATCAAATGGGCCGCACATATCAGTATGTACTAGGACAAGTAAATTCATGGCCCTTTCTCCATGTCCCACAAAAGAGAGTTTAGTCATTTTGCCATGAAGATATGATTCATAAATTAGATATGACTCAAAAGTCAATGGACTTAATAGCTTGATTTTTTTTTAATTTGTTAATCCTATCTTCTGCTATATGACCTGGTCCAAGGTGCCATAGATATCTATCATTTGGACTTTCTCTGGGTCATTTCGATTTTATCGCATTCACATTTTGCTCGATATTAAAAATAGATACATCAATATGTAACTGGTAAAGATCGTTAATAAGAAAACCACTTGTAATTTTTTTTTTTTGTAAAGAATATTACAATGGTTCTTAAAAAAACTAATTACATAGACTTCTAGTGCTAAGCATGAAACAAAAATCAAATTTCTACTTATTGCTGGCACATAATAACAATCCTTTAGTACTAAATCTAAAACCAGATGGTAGTCGAAGAGGATAGGTTCCTACGGCCACAGCAGCAATTCTTGCTCCATTTCTAATGCATAGGATCATCTCACCATCCCTCAACCTCCTACTATCCTCAACACCCTACATGAAAGTGCACAAATGAGCACTAGAACTAGAGTCAAGCATCCAACTAGATGTAGAAGAAATCATAAGGTTAGATTCAATAACGACATACCTCTAGAAGGACTATCCTTCTTCTTATTCTTTAGGGTGGTCAGGTATGAAGTGCAGTTCCACTTTCAGTGGCCATCAGTGTTGCAATGGAAACATTTTTCTTTATCAACAGTCTTCTTTTTTAGCTCTGCCTTCTTTTTCTTTCCTCCTTCCACCTTTTGCCTTCTTACAGACTTCTTCTTCTTTCCAAAAGACTTTCTCTTAGAAGAAGTCCATTTCATAGCAAATACTGAGCTTTTACAACCTTTCATTGAAAGTTCAGCAGTAACCAACATGTTCATAAGCTCGGTCAGAGTATTTTTGAAGTTTATGCATATGGTAGTTCATGATGAATTGCCTATATGCATCGGTCAAGGATTGTAGAATTATATCATCCTACGGATCTAGGTCCAACTTTACTCCGAGCTTGTCAAGCTCTTTCAAGTTCTTGATCATCATCTGACAATGATCTTGGACTGACTGCCCGTCACGTATTTTAGCCTTGAATAGTCATTTAATAACCTGATATTTGGCTACATGACTCTGTTCACCAAACATCTCTTATAGGTGAGCCAACATTTGATAGACAATCCTGATATCTTCATGTTGTTGCTGAAGCTCATCAGACATCGAGCCCAACATGTAGTATCTGGCCTTGTTATCTTTGTCCGTCCACTTATCAAGAGATGCTCTTTATTCAGCGGATGGATGAGCTGGTAAGGTTAGGGGATCCTGATCTAATACATGAGTTAACTTCTCAAAATTCAAAATAATTTTAAAGTTCCAGAGCCAATTCTTGTAATTGGGTTCGGTCAGTCTATGGGTGTCCAGGATACATGCTAGTGGGTTGGATGCAAATATTTTTCTATAGAGAGTTAAAATTTTTAGTTAGATATTATAAATAAGACTTGATCAATTTATTTAAAAATTTAATTTTTAAATAAATTAGCTTTCACTATTTTCTCGGATCCCTATACTCTCTTTATAGAGATGCAAAAATCTCCATGATTATAAATTTCTAATGGGTGGTACAGTCCCACCAACTGACTCATCATCTCACCTAACAGTTATTGGTGATGGGTTAGCCAATAAGTGGACAACTCTTATCCAATGATTCTCTAATCATGGTGCACCCAAACTTGATCTCTAATTTATGAATCTCATAATGTCCAGAATATTTATCCACTCCTCAGTTAAGTCAAACCCATCATTTGCATAGATTGGATTCCTAATTGGGTCTCTCATTGTATCCAAAATATTGAGCTCAATTTATCCTCCAGCCCGTAGCATCCAATGCCTAATAGACATGATTATGTGTTTTTGGTGCAACTGAACCACTAGACCAGTCGAGAACAATCAACCTCGAAAAGGGTCTGCATATCTACAATGGTGGAAGATTTTAGACTTAATCTTTTCTTAGGAAGATTTGATTTAGGTCTCTTTAAACATGACTTACAATAGCCATAACAATTATGACTAACCTAGTGGCATGGGTTAGCTCAAATTGTTAACCACCTTAGATTAGGACTGGGTCAACAAATATGGTTAGGTAAGTGAGATCGGTGGAAAGGATATGCCATTAACTCAATAAGAACGCATTCGAGTCAAGTAGCTCCCAATTAAAAATCAGTCGATCGTATCTGCCAGACTTATCTTAGACACCAAATTATTGAGCTAGAACTAATCAGATTAGCCTACAATCTAGACTCTAACCACTGAGCCTAATTAGGTCTTAGCTTGATTGATCACTCATGCGATTCGATGTTGACCCAGACTTAATCCTATTAAGCTGGTTAATTTAAGCACTCTTGATCCCATCAACCAACTTTTGATTCGATTTGATCAACCGCTAGATCTAATTGAGCTACCCAAGCTCGAACCTAATTTTATGAATATGTCTTAAATCTAAAAATTTTTAATTTTTAGATTTAACATATTTCATAATCTTAATTTTTAATTATGTTTAGGATTTATAAACAAAATATGTAAATAAAATCCTAGGGTTTCAGGATCTAGGGTTTTATAGAAAATAAGTTTTAGATTTTTGATTAAGGACGAACGCACAACACCCCTACACATCATAAGAACAACCCATCAAATGAAAGGAGACCGTATTTTAAATCCTACTTTGTTCTTATGACCAGACGGCCAAGGGGAATGCCTTAATTAAAAATATAAAAACTACAAAACTAGTTAGATCTACATCATATATCTCATATATAAAAATTAATCTAACGATAAACATATTTTGTATATATCTTCAAGTATCATATCATGCATAGTTTCAGATCTAAATTATCTCATAATTATCTAAAAAATTAAATTTAAATTGATCATATAAAAATAAATTCTATTTTAGATAATTATGTAGAACTATTCTACAACTATTTTAGACATGCATTCATCATATCTCATATGAACAAAAATTAAATAACTTTATGTTCTATTTTTTAGATCTTATTATAATATTTATAATATTAAAAAATAGTAAATAAATAGATTTAAAAATTATAACTAATTAAATTAAATTATGATCATGCAAGACTATACATAGAATAATTCTATTCTATAATTAGTCATGCATCTTGTACAACTTAGATCTAAATTATTTAATTTTAATTCTTTTTATTTTAGATATAATTATATCTCATGTGACCTCTAAAATTATCTAATTATTAGATCAAAATAAATTAAAATCAGATCTAATGGAACCTGGCTCTGATACCAGTTGAAGAAAAAATCCTGTTTCTTGGGTCAGGTTCGTTTAAATCTGATTGGATCAAAAGAAATATTATAAAAATTTTTCTCTTAGATTTAGATCATATCTAAGATTTTTTAGATCTAATATTATTGATCTAATAAAAAATAAAATAAAATAAAGGATAAATTAAATCTAAGTTAATTTTATTTTGTAGTGGGTAATCAGATTATCCTATGATGATCCTGATGTCTCCCTGAGGTTCTGGATCTAGCCACGCAAGTGCCTGACCTCTATCGATATCCACTCAGATAGGATCTAGAGATCTTCTTCTTTCTTATCACTTCTCTAAATATCAAATTTAGATCTGATTTGGAAGATCTTCAAAACTCTTTTTGAAGATCGGGTGTGATCTCTTGCAGCAATGCTGCCTTCTTCCTTTCTCATTGCCTTTCTCTTGCTTGGATCACAACAAACTAAAGCCCAAAGATTCTTGGACATGGGTAGGAGAGAGAGGACCTAAAGATGGCATGGAGGAGGAAGAGGAGTAGCCTTGTGGCATGGGCAATGGGCTAGAGATTTTAATCCTAGGCACAGACAAGGTTTATATAGACCCTACTGCACCATGCAGTGCCACATCATCCCAGCCAATCATGGCCTTTTGTGCAATCAGATCTAAATCTGATTGGTGGGATGACATCATCTGATCCAATCAGATGAGATCCCCTCTGAATCATGCTTAGATGGTGCCAAAATTGGTCAAAGACAAGCCACTGGCCCACCTAGGTAGAAACCCCGAAGCAACCTGGAGTCCCATCTATTTGAGACTCCAGGCATCACTATCCATGGGTGCATGCCTCCCTAGGTGTGCACCCCTTATCCAACTATCTTTTAGCAGGTGGACTAATCCAAATGTTCTCTCCTATGATGTCTTAACACATGGGCAGATGTCTAAGTATCAAAGGTCAACATTTGACCAAATGTCCGAAATAGGATTTAGCAGGTGACAAAAAATGATAGGTGTTGTCTCAAATTCATCTCATAAATTATGATAATCATTTTCTTATCTCGACAAGCTCCAGTCAAACCAAGTAAAGGTACCTAAGTGTGTCCAAACATATTTAGCTCAGTTGAGACAACTTTTAATGATAATTAAAGGAGAACATTAGGCTCAATCATGTGCTAGCACGATTTTCTTGAACCTAATTGAATCTAATTCAAATCAGTTGAACTAGGTTAGTCCAATTGATGATATCCAAATCCAAACTCTTATTTGTGTGACCCAGTTAGGTTCAATTAAGTATGGTAATGAGATATATCATGATCTGCATCATCGACATCATCAAAACATCTTTCGATGGATCAGAACTTTTCTAATTCAGACAACTAGTATGATTGATCATCTAAATCATTCTAATTGCTCTCAAAATCCATCAGTGACACCTAGCAGCATATGATGGTAATCCATCAGAGCTGAAAATGAATCTCTCGATGCAGTTACCAATGTGGTTAAGTTCTTTTATCTTGAACCCCGATCGAATTAGGGTTAAGGTAAACTTGTCAAACCCTAATATCCGTCATATGATTAATCATTCGATTCAAGTCAAATATGAAAACCTTAATAGAAATGCTTTCTATTATTTCACTCTGCCATGGCCATGGGCTTATGAACTTGATTCTCGTGATCATCATAGGACTACTCCTCATCTATCGAGGTAGATAAATTTCCTCTTAGTGCAATCCAATTTTTATAATGAACATGCTATAGCCAACATATACCTCAGGGTTCTGAATAGCTAGAAGATCGAATCATGGTATAGTCAAACTATAACACCCTCAAGGTGAACTGTCGATGCACCTTAGATCAAAGAACCAAATATAAAACTGGATTTTTGAGCCAGTCATCGATGAAAAGGTAGACTTCCTAATGACTGCTCGAGGTGGTCACGTTCAATGCCCTCATTCTCTAACGAGTACCTATACTCTCACTTCGGTATCTCTATACCATAAACTCAAGACTCATCCACTATAAAGAAGCGATTGTACACCAATTTTTTGGATCAATCACCATCCTCATGATGATCCTACGGTCAGAAGCATTTTATCAGTTTAATAAAAATTCATGTCTTAAATTTTCAACTCATGAAAATAAGAATTATCATTGCCATTAACTCAAGGGATATATCACAGATACTAAATACACATTATGATAAAAAATAATTTATTTTATTATTTATAATTAAAATTATAATTTTATCCTTAGAAGTGTGTAATAAGTGTCAGTCAATTCTGGCTTCTAGGGCACACATATCTAACATGTGATACTTTAGATCCTGAAGTATGTAGAATTTTTTAAATTAGATCTATAGTTCTTATTACTAATTTAATTAATAATTATTTCCACAACATATGTTTTTTGAAAATTTTTTTTGAAAGTTGAGCTAGAAATCCTGTGCGCTCCCTTCAATTGATATCAGAGCAGTAGGTTCTTTGATGTATTATATATGCATGATTTTGATTACTTTTAGATTAGATCTAAATAATAATCTGATGTAAAAAATAAAAATGATGATCGCATGGATTGTAGGTTGTTCTACTATAAGGTTTATCCTTTATAGTTGGGAGGTTATTTTGGTACGTTGCGATCTATAAAATTGAAAATAAAAATTTTAATCTAATAATTTTTTTTTATATGATGTATTTGAATGGTTTAATCTAAATTTTATCATGAATTAGTATTTAGATTAAATCTAAATAATTTCATAATTTTTTATGTAGAGTACATAGTTTTAGATTAAAGCTGAATAGGATCTTAGGATGGTCCTGTTCGCCAGTTGAGCCAGCTCTCTCAGGAATCGAGCTAGCTCGACCAACATACCAGCCATGATATGGTTTATGGACTGATGCTCCAACTAGCTCGATCAAGAACCTAACCGCTCGGCTTCAATTCAGATCGGCTTGAATTAGATCCGAGCCTGCCCAATGATAATGATATTCTTCAGGCCTTTTGCCCGAGCTAGCTGTCTTAGAAACCGAGCTAGCTCAACTTTTGCTCAGGCTGGCTTGGATCCTTTGGGCCTTTCGCCTGAGCTAGCTATCTTAGGAACCGAGCTAGCTCGACTTTTGCTCAGGCCAGCTCGGATGGGATCCAAGCCAGTCTGATTGAGAAGTTGGCTGAATGTTATAATTGGCTAGTTTTATGAGATCAAATCTACATTTAGTATTTGTTTATGAAATAAGTTGATCCACATTTGAAATAAATCGATATATTTAGTGAAATAGTGCTAGGATGTAAAGAACCTTTCAAAAATTTTAAAAAATATTTTTGAAATATCAAACCCCAACCCTTAGCCTTAAACTTAATTAAGAATTAAGTATGATGAAATATGGTCTAGAATTATGAGTTAAAGATCCTAAGTCATTGATCATAAAATGTGGGTTATCGAGTTAGTCGAATTAGGTCCATTAATTAGGTTAGATCTAAGGTTAGTTGAAGAATGGATTAAATTAGAATAATTGATCAAATCTAACCAAATATTGATTTAGATTAGGTCAAGGACTCTTTAGGCTCAGTTATAATAGTTGTAGTTGGTCAAGTCTATATTTTTAATAAGGACCAAATGAACTTGATTCATGGTTACGCGGTTGAACTCAAAATTGCTAAGTTGGTCAAATTAAAACTAATGAACCGAATGGTGTCTAAGGTAAGTCTGGCAGTCCAGACCAATGGTTTTTAATTAGGAGCTACTCACACTGATTTGATCTTTGATGAGTTAATGGCATATCCCTTCCACTAATCTCACTTATCTAGCCGTCCTGGTGTGTTAGATTTTGATTAGACCACTTGATGATTTGGGCTCACCCATGTCAATTAGGTAAATTAGTTTGACTGATTTAGGTGCTTCTAATGCCAGCTAGAATTAGGTTCTTTTTTATCTAACTTGGTAAAGTCAGTGGGAGGATCCAAATTGGCTGGTTAATTCTTCTTAAAATTGGTTAATAAAATCCTCTAAAATTATTAGGTTCTTAAAATAATAAAGTTATGGTGATAATTAAGTCATAGCCTCTCATTAAGTTGTGTGATAATAGGTCCACTGGTTTAATAATCATTGAAGGTCCAAAGACCTGGTGCTTATTGACTAATAGAATTATCATTCATAATATGATAATTTGGTTGTCTTTCTAATGGTGGTCAGGTTGGCCAACCAAAGTCGGGCTTGATCATTTGTTAGTCTGATGCACCAAATGTGGTCATATTAATGGTTGGACCAAACTAGATCTTTTTAGTGGAGGCCAAAGCCTACTGATTAGACTTTCGGGGCAAAAATTAAATTACTAGAAGTTGTTTGGTAAAACAATTGGTTATGAACCTATCCATAAGTGCACACGGGTTGACCAACCAAAGTTGGGCTCATGTATAGTCTATGTGGATTCTAGTATCCACTAAGAAATTTATTGTGTGTCCTAAAGCGAATCATCTAAGTAGTAGATGATTGAAATTAGTATATGAATTATCTAATAATAATAGTAATTTGATTGTTTTATCATAAAAGTTCTATCTTTCTTAAATGAACTTCTAAATTATGATGAAGTTCTTAGAACCATAATCAATCAATAAAGAAGAATTTATCAGATGGTTCTTAAATTATTCACAATCAAATAATAAGTTATTAACAAGGATGATAACTTATCGAGTGTAAGTCATTGTATGCTATATGCATTGGTTGTCCTCATAACCAAGTGGTGTAGAGACATTAGTATGGCATCTAGGTGTGATGTAGAAGTATATCTGCACTGAATGTGATCAACATAGCACTCTGCTATCAAGAGTAACTAGCTAAGATCAATGGGTATAAGTATCCCTCTAACCTGAGATCGTCATGGTGACTTGTGAGCATCTCACTGTACTTTGATGCTGGACTGTCTATATTTCTAATATAGATGATGGAAGATTTTTGGGTATAGTCAAGTACTTGTATAGTCGGTGCATGAGTCAAGATGGGATTGACCACTCCTGATTAACTTCAGAAAGAGAATGTCTTGCTGTGTTTCAATTTAGCAAAACCTAGGCCTGGGTAATTCTCGTGAGATGTCATGAGATTTGTAAAATTTTAAGACACAATAGAGATGACTTGTATGTATGTTTGAAAGCATACTCGAAGTCATCTTGAGCATTATTGGTCATAGGGATAAATTATATGATAACCATGGGTCAGGGTTCTAAGAATGTTGCTTTGTATACATTCAACCTATCTGGACATCGCGAATCATTGCTAGATGATAATTTTGATTGGTATAAAAATTAGTTCCTATACTATCAGCTTAGGTTCGAACCTATGGGGTCACACACATTAGAGTTTGTAACCTGATCAGAATGTTAATCAATGATTGAGAATTATTTTGAGGTCAAAGATTCAATGTGATTGATGTTTGACCTAATGCAAGTGTTGTAGGAGGATTGATTAGCAATTGGATTGCTAATTAGCTCAATTTGATTGAGCAATCAGGCTGAGATCAAGTCTAATTGAATTACATTCAAATAGAATTGGTTTGGACTTAATTGGGTTAAGTCCAATTGGTTTATTGGATAAGCTAATTGCAAGGGAAAATCAATTCCTAGTTAGACTAGGATTTAAGTGCATCTAATTCTAAATTGAATTTGGATTTAAATCAAAATTAAATATGATTTAATTTGATTTAATTAGGCTCCTAATTAGACTAGGATCATTTTTAGTTGGTTGTATTTGTGAGCTCAGAAGTGGCACTCCCAAGTCTTGAAAATATGAGAAGACAGATCATGGAAAGATGGGAGTGAGTCAGAAGAAGAATCAGTCTCAATAGTAAAGTTCAAAAACTGGACCAGCTCACTCTGAGACTGAGCCAGCTCACTCTGAAACTAGGCCGACTCAGTTTTTATGGATTATTATTTTGTGTACGTAGGTTGTTTGGATTTGGAAAATTTTTCTATGAGCTTGGACTTAACCTTTTGTAATGTATATATACTGAAAATAGGTCAAGGTTATAAGAGTATTGAAATATACTGAATAAAAGCTCTTTTCTCTCAGAAATCTCTTCTTCTCTTCTTCTCTATTTCTTGATTTATTTGATCGTGCTTCCATAAAGATCTCTGAGAAGTACTTTCTTGTTTCTTGGCTAATCATCAGCGGCCATGCTGATCCATGTGGGAAGAGTGCATATTTCCAACATTTGGTATCAGAGCGGTATTATATCGAAGGAAGGAAGACACCTAGGATTTACTACATCTAGGATCTATTGCATCAGATTTTACCCTAAAACTCCTAGTTTGCTTCATGGTTGTCTCTAGATTGAGGTGGAGATTATTTACACGAAGGAATGGTGATACAAAAGTTTGGAAAGAGGATCTAGGGCTAGTTAGATCTTCTATGAAGGGTAGTCTTACTGGTGTGTGATCGTGAAGGATGTTAGGGATTTGTTCTTGACTTATTTAAAGTCATGGGATCAAGTAGATTCAAGATGAATTTTTAGAAGTTCGACAGTAAGAAAAACTTTATCCTATGGCAGTAAAGAGTAAAGGACTTCTTGGTTCAGTAGAGGATCTACAAGGTCTTGATAAAAGAAAGGCCAAAAAAGATCAGTGCTGAGGATTAGAAAGAGTTGGAGGAAATTATTTTTAGCACAATCCAAATGTGCTTGGCCGAGCAAGTTTTGCCAAAGGTTTGCACAGAGACGACGGCAAAGGGGTTTTGGGAGAGACTGGAGAACACATACATGGGGAAGAACATGACGAAGAAGCTGTGGTTGAAGAAACAACTATATGGTCTGAGGATGCCCGAAGGTGGAGATCATATTGCACATATCCAAAGGTTCAATCAAGTGTATTCTGAGGTGATGAGTTTGGATGTGAAGATCGACGAGGAGGATCGGGCATTGTTGCTATTATGTTCTCTCCTAGGTTCGTATGATGGTTTCATAACAACTCTAGTTTATGGGAAGAAGATCCTAAACTATGAAGAGGTTGTTGGTGTGCTCAAATCAAATGAGCAAAGGGAGAAGATCTGCAAGGAAAACCCTAAGTCTGAGATCTTGACAGTGAACGAAAGATAGAAAAGATCAAAGGAGAAGATAAGAAGAAAATCCAAGGGCAGGTCAAAGTCTAACAATCAGAGAAAGATGACATTGAAATGTTATAAATATCATCAGCTTGGACACCTGAGGAGAGATTGTCCCCTTTTAAGATCAAAAAAAGAAAAGGCCAGCAAGAAAGATGATATAGCTTCTATGAGTAGTGGAGAAGATCTGCTAGTTGTATCAGATGGATCCATAGAGTAAGATACTATGTGGATATTAGATTTAGCATTCTCGCACCACTATACTTCTCATCGAGAGTGGTTTGCTACCTACCAGAAGATCGATGGTGGAAGTGTCAGCCTTGGAGATGATCATCCATACAAAGTAGCTAAAATTGGCTCTATCAGGATGAGGATGTATGATGGGATTATTCATATATTATTAAATGTCGGGCATATATCGAAGTTGAAAAAGAATTTGATTTCTTTAGGCTACTTGAAGGAGCAGGGTTATGCTTTTAGTAGCCAAGCTAGGAGTGGATGTCTGAAAATTTCCAAGGGATCTTTGGTGGTGATGAGAGGTAGAAGACTGAGCAACAATCTTTATAGAATGGAAGGCTTAGTGGTAAATGATAGTGCAGAGGTGCTAGCAGCGGCACAGGAGGAGCAGATTTTATATCGACTGTGGTACTATTGAATGGTTCATATGAGTGACCGTGGGCTCACAGAACTAAGCATAAGAGGTATGATCCCAGTCCTAAAGAAGGAGGGCACAAATCTTTATGAGCCATGTATCTTTGGCAAACAACATAGGGTGAAGTTTGCCAGAAGTACCAAGCGCAGTGAGGAAGTACTGGATTTAGTGCACTCAGATGTGTGGGAACCAGCTCTTGTATCAGCTAGAGATGGGGCAAAATACTTTGTTACTTTCATTTATGATTTCTCAAGGAAGATATGGGTTTATCTGGTTAGAGAAAAATCGGAGGTGTTTGTCCGATTTAGAGCCTGAAGAGCTGTTGTAAAGAAGGAGTCAGGAAGTCAGGTAAAGTGTCTGAGGTCGAACAATGGAGGAAAGTATACTAGCCTAGAGTTCAGGAGGTATTGTGAGGAAAATGGCATCAAACGCCATTACATGATGAGGATGACTCTCCAGCAAAATGGTGTCATGGAGAGGATGAATCAGACAATAATCGAGAAGGCACGGAGTTTGAGGCTACAGACATCACTCCCAAAGTTCTTTTGGGGTGATGCTCTAAATTTTTCTTATTTTCTTGTGAACAGATCTCCTCATTATAAGTTGAATGAAGGCATTCCAGAAGATATCTGGAGTAGAAAGAAGGTGGAGCTTGGCCACCTGAAAGTCTTCAGTTGCACAGCCTATGCACATGTGGAGGCAACCGAGAGGAGCAAATTGGATCTGAAATCTCAAAAGATGATATTCATAGGATATCCATAAGAAATCAAAGGGTACCTACTGTGGGACTCTCAGGCACAGAAGTCAGTGATCAGCAGGGATGTTATCTTTGATGAGAAGAGCATCTTGAGGAGGTCTGGGATAGATGGAACTGGGAAAATAAAGGTCAATAATGGTGGCCGATTAGAGAATGATGGCATGCAGGTTACATCCACTTACAGAAGTATTCCTATTAAGGTGGAGCTGAGCAGAAAAGTATTATCTCAGATTGAAAATTAGCATGAAGGCCCGATAGTTTAAACCAATATGCAGGAGCAGCCATAGATATCAGACAGAGATGTGCCAGTGGAAGTGGCTTTGCACAAGCCCCAGTGTACTATTAGGAGATCAGTCAGGTATGGCATTGATGAGGTTATCTCCTATGCAATCATCACTACTAATGAAGATCCAGGGAATTATGCAGAGGCCATGAAGAGTGAGGATCATGATTCATGGATGCAGGCCATGATGGAGGAGATGAAATTACTTGAGAAGAATCAGACATGGCAGCTGATGGATCTTCCAGAGGGTGCTCGACCTATTAGCTCAAAGTGGGTGTTCACAAAGAAAGAAGCACCTTTAGAACAAGGTGGAGTCAGATTCAAAGCAAGGGTGGAAGCAAAGGGATACTCACAAAGAGAAGGGATAGACTGCACAAAAATTTTCTCTCCTATGGTGCGTCATACACCTATTCGAGTTTTGCTGTCACTGGTGGCACAGCATAACATGGAATTAGAATAGATGAACATGAAGATGGCCTTCCTTCATGGGACTTTGGAGGAAAGAATCTATATGAAGCAGCCAGATGGTTTCATGGAGATGGAACAGGAAGAAAAGGTGTGTTTACTCAAAAAGTCTTTGTATGGCTTGAAACAATCTCCTCGTCAGTGGTATCGAAGGTTTGATAGCTTTGTCTTGAGCTTGGGTTTCAGCAGATGTGAACATGATTATTGTGTCTATGTTAAGGATATAGATGAGGAGGATGCCCTATACCTATTATTGTGTGTAGATGATATGCTCATAGCCAGTAGAAGCATTGATGCTGTGAAAAGGTTGGAAAGGGCATTATCATTTGAATTTGAAATGAAAGATTTGGATCCAGTTGAAAAAATCCTTGGAATGGAGATTTGCAGAGATAGGGGCAAAAGAGTGCTCCATTTATCACAAAAAAAGTATGTCCAGAAGATTCTGGAGAGGTTTGGGATGGAGAAGGCCAAACTTGCAGAGATGCCATTATCGAGGCATATATCTCTCTCCAAGTTATAGTGCCCCCAATCAAAAGAGGAGAGAGAGTACATAGAATGAGTTTCTTATATAAATGCTATAGGCAGTGTGATGTACACTATGGTGTGCTATACATCAGATATAGCACATGTTGTGAGCACGGTTAGTAGCACATGCTGTGGCATGGATGGGTCTGTTGAGAAGAGATGAGTTCACAAGGATTTGGAAGCATCAAGGTGGAGAATGTGAGCTCAGAAGTGGCACTTTCAAGTCTTGAAAATATAAGAAGATAGGTCATAGAAAGATGGGAGCGAGCCGGAAGAAGAATCAGTCTCAATAGTAAAGTTCAGAAACTGGGCCGGCTCACTCTAAGACTGGGTCGGCTCAGTTTTGGACTGGGTTGGCTAGATCTTAGTGGAAAATTTAGATAGAGTACAGCATTTTTGGACTGTTGGTATGGTACATAATTGAGTCAGCTCAGTCTGGGACTGAGCAGATCCAATCATAGGTTAGCCGGCTCAGTCTGAAACTAGGCCGACTTAGTTTTCCTAGGTTATTATTTTGTGTACGTGGATTGTTTGTATTTGAAAAGTTTTTCTATGAGCTTGGGCTTGACCCTTTATAAAGTATATATACTGAAAATAGGTCAAGGTTGTAAGAGTGCTGAAATATACTGAATAAAAGCTCTTTTCTTTTGAAAATCTCTTCTTCTCTTCTTCTCTATTCCTTGATTTATTTGATCATGTTTCCGTAGAAACCTCTGATAAGTACTTCCTTGTTGCTTGGCTAATCATCGATGGCCATGTCGATCTATGTGGAAAGAGTGAATATTTTCAATAGTATTTAATCTATTTTAAATATGAATTATACTGGGCTTTGACCTAGTCAAATAAGAGGAGTCCCAGTTGGACTGGGACTCTCTAAATTGGGACTCTTTCCCTTTCCTTGTGCCAACAATAGTTCACATCCCACTTTAAAATTTTAGATTTTTTCTATGTATCCCACGCCCAAGAAGGCCTTCCACGCCCACATATCAGATTATTTGGGAGTTTTTATTTGACTTGGTCAAAATCAGGAAGTTGTTGGGATTTAATTCCTACTTCGAAAAGTCTTCTTTGACCAAAATTCCTTCTTCCCTCTTTTGGATTTTCTCCCATGCCCACCAATATTTTTGTCACCCATTTTCCTTCTTGTTGGTTATTCTTTTATGTTTCTCATCATTGAAAATTAGGGAGGAGGCGTCCAAGAGTTGGATGCCTCCCTTGTTTCCTCATTTGATTTTGTTTTTGACCTAGTCAACCCTTATTTTGTGCCACACCTTCAAGGTAGTTGTTGATGTCAAAAACATCTAATTTTCTATGGCAAAATAGAGAAGGAAGAGAAGGTTTTGGTGTGGGGGTTATGGGCACCTACTTCCATGGAGAAATGGTTTTCATTATGACATGAAAAGTTCATGTCTTAATGAAGACAAAGGTAAGAGAAAAATCTATTTTCTCTTAGAGATTTATTTTCTATCCTTCCTTTATTTTCATGTATGATTTTTATATGATAAAAATATAAGAGAGAGAGAGGAAGAGCTTGATGAAAGATGGTGCCAAGATCCTTAGAGAAAAGATCTTCATCTGGACATCAATTGTTAATGTCATGAAGGCACAACGGTAAGAGAAGATTGTCTTCTCTTTGTTTTCTTTTGAGTATCTTCTTCTTCATTATTTTATATCATTTTTATATGATAAAGATCTGAGAGAGAGAGAGAGAAAGAGGGTGTGGGATCTGTGCTCCAAGGTGTTGGGGCATGGTGATCTTTTTTGGACATGATTTGATCATGTCCTGATGTGAGAAGAAGAAGAGAAGAAGGTCTTCTCTTAGGGTTTCCTTGAGAGCACTTCTTCTCAATTTTGTTTATGAGATTTTTATGAGAAAAATCTATGGGTTTGATATCGGGAAAATTAAAAAAAAAATCCAAAGGAGAAGATCTCTAATCCTAGCATAGAGGTGTTTTGAAGATATCAACTGTTGATGTCCTGAAAAAGAAGATTTGTCTTCTCCTAGGGTTTTTTCCATATATCTTTTTATTTTTGATTTATGAAAGATCCAAGGGTTGGATTCCTTCCATATTCCTCCTCATATTCTTCATCTCTTGGAGTGTCCAAGAGATCCGAAGAACATATATTTGATTAACCATCAGGAGGGATCCGCGAGAAGCTAGCACTTCGAGCGGATCTTCGTTCGACAAATCTTCGATCTATGTTACAGGTTCGTATGGATCATCTGTAGAGGCCAAATACATATATGGCTCTAAAGACAATAACAAATTCAACCATGAAGTTCTCGACCCGCTCAAAGGTAAGAGTTCTAATCTCTTGGTGACCTAGATGTGATCTAGGATTAGATCTAGAATTATTCTGGATCTAAGTATTAATGTGATCAATACCACTCATGATTAATTTAATTTTAAATTTATATTTATATCATAACATATTATAGATCCTTGATGTAGAATTTTGTAATTTGATTACATACATTTGTAGATTAAATAGTTTTATCTATGTCTTTCATTGCTCTTCAATTTTGAAAAAGTTTTAAAATTTATGCTTGAAACCCTACATGTATCCTATCAGTAGTATTAAAGCATCCATATTCTTTTATAACATATTGATGTATGCTTAAGAATAAATCTAAAATTTAAAATTAATCAAAGATCATACATACTGCCATAATATTATCCTGCTATAAGGTTTACCCCTTATAGTGGAAAGGTTGTCATAGTATGTACTGATCCAAGAAACCTAAATCATAAATATGTTAGATGAGATCCAAAATGATTTATAATTTATTTTTAGATTTTAAATTTAATTTTAAATGGTTTATGATCTGGTCTATAAGATGTGTTTTGTGTTTAGATCTAGATCCTCTTATTGCATATGTTGATATGTAATTTCTGATTTAAATCTAGAATGTATATGTATGATATATTTATTTTATAAAATTTAAATTGAGAACTTACTTTTTGCAAATTTCTAGATTCAAAATCCTAGGACATGATCTAAATAATGAAATAAATTAGATCTAAAACCATGTATTGAATATGATTCAATATAAATTATTTATAATTTAAAAATATTTTAAATAATAAAATCAAAAACTAGTTTTGAGGTTTCATAAATCTAAATCCATAAGACTTGAATTTAATTGAGAATTAAGTGGTTGTTTAGGATCTGGGTTTGTGATTTGAAGATCCTAAGATAATTTCATAAAATATGGGTTAAAGAAAAATGGGTTAACTTTGATCAGGTCCTTAACTGGGTTAGACGTAGGGTTAGATTAAATATGGACGTAGTTAAAAAATTGATCAAACCTAATTAATAGTTATTAGGATTTGGTCATTTCTATAGATCACTTCAATAGTTGTAGTTGATCAAAGTCCATACATCTAACAAATGAATGCTGATCATGGCTCAGTGGTCGAGCCCGAGTCTTTAGGTAGACCAAATCAAAATTGATAAATCAATTGGTGTCTAAGGAAAGTCTAACATTCCAGACCGATGGTTTTTAATTGGCAACCTGCTTACCTAACCATTTTTGATGGTGTCTAAGGCAAGTCTTGGCAGACCCTTCCACCGATCTCACTTACCTGGCCAATGTGGTTAATCAAGTTTTTGATTAGGTTGCTCATTGATTCATGCTAACCCATGTCACATAGAAAATCAGTAAGACTAATTTTATTCAGTGAGACTGATTTAGATGCCCATGGACCATAATTGATCCTAGTCCTCATTAGTGACTTGCGAAGTCAGTGGGAGGACTTGACTTGGCGAAGTCAGTGGGAGCAAATTGATCCATGTCCTTTCTATCCTTAAATCACTAATAATTTAAATCCTCTAAAATTATTAGGTCCTTAAAATGATAAAGTTATGGGGATAATGGAGTCATAGCCTCCCATTAAGGTATTTGATAATGGGTCCATTAACTCAATAATCATTGAAGGCCCAAAGGCCTAGTGCTTGTTGACTAATGGAATTATAATCCAACATATGATGACTTGGATGTGTCTCTCTAATGATGGTTGGGTTGGCCAACCAAAGTTGGGCCTGATCATTCATTGGTTGGATGGGCCAAGTATGGTCATGTTAATGGTTGCACCTAACTGGACCCTTTTCTGAGAAGGCCAAAGCCAACTGATTAAGGCCTGGGGCAAAATTAAAATTACTAAAAATTATTTGGAAAAATAATTGGTTATGAACCTACCCTTAGATGTACATAGGTGGGCCAACCAAAGTTGGGCTCGTGTGTAGTCTATGTGAAATCTAGTACCTACTAGAAAATTAAAGTAATTTCTCAAATTGAAGGTAGAGGCTACTAGATCGAATAAAATAGTGAGAGAACCTTTAGACTAAAGTCCAAGTCTTTAGACTTAAAATGATTCATATACAATAGGTCATTGTTCTCTATTAAGACAAAATCCTAATTGCTCCTATCACTATTAGACAGTGAAGACTTATGGACCCAACTTCGATAATTAGTATCGAAAGTTGAATATTGGTTCAGCAGTATGAATAGGTTCGTATTGGGGCTTCTGAGCCTAGTCAAAATAATTAGTCCAAGGTTAACCCAAATTAGGCATAGTGCTTCTAATGTTAGAAACAGGTCATAGGAAGAAGATTTGTCTTGCTTCCCTTGACCACAATAGGTTGAACAAGAGAAAGAAGCAAAAGTTGCTCATTAAAGATGTTATATGATAACATCATAAAACTTCTCTGTATATAATTCTACTATCTGGGTATTAGATATTAGTGGTCTTATGCAATTCATTGCAAGGACTTAAGGTAAGTGAAACGTACACACCCTAGTTAGATTATATCATGGATGTCTATGTTTGGCATTACAGGCTTAGTCATATTGACAAGAATATGATAAACATGTTAGCTTAAGAGGAAAATCTCGATATCAATGATTGTGAATCATTGATAGTCTGTGAATCTTGTCTTCTTGGAAAGATGACAAAGTCACCTTTTACTCAAAAAGGTGAAGGAGCCGATAAAGTTCTAAGTCTCATACGTAGTGATGTATATGGACCTTGAACTTAAGTGTCAAAGAAAGATAATAATATTTCATTACAAACGACCTATCTGGGCATGGGTACATCTGGGATGAATTATTTGAAATATTCAAATGATTCAATAATGAAAAAAATAAATAAATTGGATAAGGTATTAGAACTCTTCGATCAGATCGAGGAGGCAAATACTTATCCAGTGAATTTGTGACATATCTAGGAGAGAATAGGATTCTCTCTTAGTGGATTCCTTTTTGGAACATAGTGTATCTAAAAGAAGAAATTGAACTTTGTTAGACATGGTTCAATCCATAATAGGGTATGTTGGTATGAAATCTGGTCGTCGTCGGAGTCAAAGTTGGATTTGAAGAGGACGAGGTTGCCATCGGGACCTGCAAAACAAGTCTCGTCCGGAGCCTGGGGTGGTGGCCTCGATAAGACCCTCCGACGATCAAGTCAGCTCTTTTGGCCAACAAAAATGGAATACATAGAGAGATTCTAGTAGAGTTTTGAAGAAGAAAAGGAGAGTTTCTACCCAAAAGTATATCTGGAGGATCTCTTATATAGACAGAGCCTGTAACAAACTGATAGTGATAGCCATAACCGTCCGCTTGTAGGCCGTTCAGGGCCACGGGGAGTTTGTTAGGGGGATAGTGTCTGTTATCGCGATGTGCGAGCTCATCAGGATCCAACGATCGAAGCTCGGATGAAAGAGATTGATGATTCTTTTGGCAATATCGAGGATGAGTGCCGAGGTCCTCTGGGGCTGCTGGATGGAGCTCGGAGGGAGTTTAGCTATTTGGAGGAGTTCGTCTGAAGGAAAAATCTGGGAGGAGTTCAATTGTTGGAGTTCGGCTGAAGGAGAAGTCCGGTAGGAGTTCAACTGTTGGAGGAGTCTGACTAGAGGAGAAGTCTAGAAGGAGTTCGATCGATGGAGTCTGACTGAAGGAAAAGTCTAAAAGGAGTTTGATCATTGGAGGAGTTCGACTGAAGGAGAAGTCTGAAAGGAGTTTGATTTTTGGAGGAGTTCAGCTAAAGGAGAAGTCTAGAAGGAGTTTAACTATTGGAGGAGTTCGGCTAAAGGAGAAGCCTGAAAGGAGTTCGATTGTTGGAGTCTGACTGAAGGAGAAGTTCGGAAGGAGTTCAACTACTAGAGGAGTTCCAAGGTTTAACCATGGAGGCTACTACCGAACAGGATCCTTCCGAGATCAAGCACCCAATAGAACTTCGACAGCAACAGGTTTATCCCCAACACTAGTCCCCTTACTTTCGAGTTTGAAGTTCAAGGAAAGGGAGTACTGAGTGTGACTGTCAAAGTCCCTTTCCATTTCCTACGCTTGCTAGGGTGAGGCATTTCTTGGTGCTTCTGTGCCGGCACCGAAGCTTCAAAAATTTGAGATGACCCGAAGAGACACCTTTGGAGCTTCACGCCAAAACTCTGCCCAGGGTAAAGTGTCATTATGGGTCTGTCCACCATCAGTCTTTGCCATGATAGAGGGGTCTCGCATTGGTCATAGACCAATTGAAGGGGATTCGCAATCATAACCACCTAGAATCCTTAGGGCTATTTAACCCATTTTCTTCTCTTGGGTCGTTACCTCTCCTGAAATCTTCTTCCTCCTCTTCTTCTGGTTTTCTTCTCTCCATCATGCGAGAGCTCAGGCTTTCCCTTCCACTTCCTTTGATCTCAGGTGTTCTCTCATCTATCTTCTATGGCCTTCATCATCACCCTGCCTCTTCCAATCGACTTAGATTAGCTTCGCTATCCTTTCTCGAGTTATTCCTGCATTCTCTGCTTTCCGCTCCTTAGGTCTCTTCATAGAAATTTTTTGCGCTTCATTTTCTTAGCTTTTCAAGGATTTTTTATGATTTTGCTTTGATCTAGATGTCCATCGAGGAATCCTGGTCGACTTGCTCAGAGAGTTTAGCTCCTCTAGCCTAACCGAACCTATCTCTCTAAGAGGCCGAGCTTTTTGAGTTGCCCCCTTCTTCCTTTGCACCGACAATTATTGCTTTCCAACTTTGGCCTGATGATCTTTCGTTAGCTAGGATTTAGTTCAGTATTCCCTCTGAATACAAGCTCAAACTTTTTGGACATAACGATAGGGCCTACTCTCCATCTTTTGACTGAACCTGCCTGTATTTAAAGGCTCTTCGGGCTGGACTTAGGTTACCCTTATCCCCTTTCGTGGCCAACCTATTTAGATTTCTCAACATCTTCCTTACTGCTGTGGCGTCGAACTCCTTTAGGTTCATCGTAGGATTTTTTTTTGTGCACCATGGTAGGCGTCCGACCTACCATTTTCTTATTTTGGATCTTGTTTACCTTCAAATGCCACCCGACTACTAAGGATTGGTGGTATGTGTCCCCCTAATTCGGTAGGAAGGGATTACTTAAGGGTACCCCCTCTTCCATCCATGGCTGGAAGGAGAAATTCTTCTTCATCTCAAACCCATCCTTTAGGTTAGAACTTCCTCCGTGGAGGAAGATAAGGGACTCGGTCCATCGAGCTCCAGGGCTGAAAAGCGAGGATCGAAGTTCGATCGATATATTGAAGGGTTTTAACATTCCACCAATTTCGACCTTTTGTACGAGCAGATCCTGTTTAACCTTGACCTCAATCCCTTAAATCCAGTAGGTAGTCTTTTTTTTTTTTTGGTCAATTGTGGGGTATTCTTTATCCTGACCTCAGCTTTTTTTTGACCTTTTCTGACTTCGATTTTTATCCTTTATAGAGATGACTCCTGAAAAGTGAGACTGTCTGACCAAGGGAATTAAATCCCTCAAGAGGAAAGGCAACCCAGTCGGAGATCTTCCAAAGAAGGCCCGCATTGATTAGTCTAGCCATGCCGTGTCGATCCAAGCCATGCCCACCCCCAAGCCTGCTACCATCGTACCGAGCCCGACCCCATCTGAAGAGGTCGCTCCATCTACTCCCCTCTAGTTGGAGGAAGCCATGGAAAAAAAGAAAAAGAGGGCTATCGATAAGAAGGTCGGAAGGAGGGTTGGGAGCTCCGAAAGTGGGGGTCCCGATGAAGAACAAGCTTCTCTGGATGATCGAGAGGTCATCCAATCACTCATGAAGGGGAGTATTCTTCCCCAAATTATGGCGAAGATGCTATGGAGGGGCAACATCGAGAGATTCGATGAGTCCTTCGCCACCTACCTTAAGGTAGTCTTCTCTCTCATAGTCTTGATCTGGGGTCTTTTCCATTTTTGAAGTCAGGGCTTCCTAATTTTAACTTGATTTTCTATCATACCTCAGGCATTATCTCTTTGCCTACTCTGAGGCAGCCAATCATAGGTGGGCCGAAGGCTCGAAGGCCCTCGAGGAAGCTCGTGCAGAGGCCGAGAAGGCCTGGGCCGAAGTCGAGAGCATGAGAGTGGCTTCAAAAATCCAATCCACTGAGGTCAAGCACCTTCGAAAAGAGTTGAGGGCAAAGCATGAGAAGACGACGAACCTAAGGACTTCCTTGGCTCAGGAGGAGGAAAAAAGGAAGGCGCAAGAAGGGGTCGGCACGACGGTGGAGCGAGCGGTTGAAAGCTTCAAGTTCTCTAGGGACATCGAGGACATTAATATAGCTTTTGCTCAGGAGGCCTTCATCGAGGGGTTCTAGATCTGCTTAAGAAGGGTCACTGAGAATTTTTTCGAGGTAGATTTGGACCTCTTGATGGAAGAGCTCGATGATAGAGCCAATCCTTCATCCCTCAAGGTCAGAGTTGTCCTGGCCGACGTTCCTTCTTCTTCAGTCATGGGAGCCATCCCGGAAGCTTCCGAACCCATCGCTATAGCGCTCGAGCCTGCCCATGGACCAGACGCGAATGAAGACGCTCTGACCTCTCCTATGGCCGAGCTGCCCGAGGTCTAGATTCTCGAAAATTATGTAGCATTCTTTTTCTATTTTTTTTGCTAATGTATTTAAAAACATACAAGTAAATGAAAGAGACATCATTTTCTAGCCTTACACTTTGTATTGCCATTTGCATGGTTCAAAATGCTCTTGATGACCTAGGTCTTGACTCCCCTCTTTCGATTGATGTCGATCCTTTACCTCATGGGGTTCTGATTAAACCACTGATTAGGAATTTGAAGAAGGAGATTCATCGCTTGAAGAAGTTGAGAAAAATTGAGGATGATCTCTAAGAATCGAGGAAGAACGCTTCAGAGGCGACTATCGAAGTTACCTACCTTAGGAACCTGCACAAGAAGGACTCTACTAGTTTCTGCATTTGAAAGGACAGCTTCGAGAGAGAAATGGCCGAACTGATAAGAAGCACCAGCAACAAGTCTTGGGAGTTAATGACAAAGATCAGCTTCCTTGAGATCGACCTTATGACAGTGAAGAAAAATATTCAACAGTTGGAGGAAACTTCATCATGGTCTACCGACAAGGACCGGTATGATTAGGATTGGTCTAAGAGGTTTTTCGAACTTCAGAAGCAGCTTCATGACACCGAAGTCTGGCATAATGAGTATAAGCTAACTTGGTCGAAGAAGGTGACCAAGCTCGAGCATGAGCTCCGAGCAACTAATAGAGAGGTGAGCCATCTCTAGCAATAACTGGCTAATGGTTGGTGGGCTATCTCTAGTAAAGAGTCAGAGAAGATTGTCTCCTTGAAGAAGACCATCGATGAGCTTTCAGAGGCTGTCAGGATGGAGAAAGCCGAAGTTTAGTGATTGAAGCTCCAACTGATCTGTGAGCATCAAGCCATCCAAGATGTAGAGGCTGAGGCCGAGGTCCTAAGGAGGCAGTGGTGGGAGCTCGAGGGCCAATTCGGGCATATCAATAGAGTGTACATAGATAATTTATATAGAAAGAAAGAACTTGAGGAGGAAATTGTTAGGTTGAAGCAGGCCTTAGTGATGGCCGATGTCGATGATCCGAAGCCTGAGGAGTTCAGTCCGTCTTAAGGCTTCACCTCCTTTTATATACATATATATATATATATATATATATATATATATATATATATATATTGTAATCAGTCTTGCCGATCCCTGTCGTGTTGGCTTTCTTGTAATATATAGTCAGTTTGGCTGACCTTCATCCTACTTATAGTAAATTTAAATTTGTAATAAAATAATACCTTATCTGTCGTTGCCTCATGTGAATGCAATGCTTGCCTTCGACCCTTCTTTCTTTTTTTTCTTTATAATCAATCTTGTCGATCTCTATTGCTGATAAGTGGTAAAAATATACTAATAAAAGTATTAACTTATAAAATAAATTAATCTATTTTTAAAAAAATTAATATTTTTGTTAATCTTATGTAGAAAAGAAGGCCATCAATATGAAGATCTTATTTTTTTGATTCAGATGAAATAAATTTCAAGCAAAATGGACTTCAAATGAGCCCCAAATTGAATTTCAAAGGAAAAAAAGAAAAGCCAGTCTGGTTCAAATCTATTTACAAAAATTGGCTCAGTAGACCGTCCGATCCGATCGCACTCAGATCGACCACTGACGCCATGCTTACGTCGAGCTGACGTCAGCATTTTTTGCGGCACAGGTGGACCACTATAGAGGGCATTTTGGGGATTTCATAGGAAGAAGCACACTCCGATTAGCTGAAGAAAGCGGCAGTTCATGCAACACCAAGCTCGTGCATGGTCTATAGAGGGCAATCTGGGAATTCTACCTAATCCGACATATGCCTTTCACTGGGATTTGATCGAATGACTGAAACTCGTGCATTGATGAATGGTGGATGTAGCCCCCGATCAAGATCCAATGGTCTGAATGGTTCCCAATTTGTAATTAAATGCCTGAAGCCCTTCAGAAGTAGATCCCATGGCCCAGAATCCATCTAAAGGCTGATCCGATGGCTGCTATGAGTTTCTACTTGATCTGGCATATTTTAAAGGGTTTTTAAGTGATTTTTGATGCATTTGATCACCATCCAATGGCCAGAATGATCTAGGCCTTATTTGAGTTGTTTCAGGAGTTCCAAATCCTAATGTCAATGGGAATTTTCATCGAAAATCCACCTCTTAGCCTATAAAAAGGGGGCTGCCTGTTGTTGGCGAGGAGGAGGGAGAGAAAAAATAAAAAGGGTTTTGGGAAGAGAGTTTTAAGAGAGAGCCTGGGAACAGGGGAAAAGAAAAAGAGTTCAGAGAGTTTTGAGAGAGAGATTTAAGAGAAAGAAGAGAAAGGGCTTTTATATTGTTTTCTTCTTCTAATAATCAAGACATCGATCAAGGAGCTTCTCTTCTTCTTCATCAAGTTTTTCACACGAAGAGCAATGAATAATCAATTTCAGTAATTAAATAGTCTAATTTATTTATGCTTTTTATTTTATTTATTATTTTTAAATTTGTTATCATGAACTAAATTTTTCTTTACTAAGGCTAAGGTGTAGCCACTCTTTTGATGAAATATTCAGTATAATTTATTTTTAATTTTAAATTTTATTCATGAGAAGTATATAAATCTGATCTTAATACTTTTAGATTACTGGCCATCTTCTAATTGATCGAATGAACATAGATGTTACAGACCAAGTATATCTATGTTATTGCTTCTTGATTATATACCTTGTATTATGAATTAAATTAGAATTCATATGCATGCAGAAATTTTAGTGCGCTTTGGACATAGCATATTTTAATTAGAGGATTTCACAAAACTTAATATAATAATATTTATTTAAATTACACCTGGACCAAAGGATGATTAATAAATATTGATAGTTTTGCTACACCTAGACCAAAAGATAGTGAATAAACTAGGAGACTCCACCATCACATAAAATAAAATTAATCTAATAACCTGCATATTATATTGACTGAGTTAGTGAACCGATTGCCTTAGTAACTCATTGCTCTAAAATTTAAAACCCTAATAATTACACTCTCTCTATTTTCTTAAAAAAAAAAATTTATTTTATTCTTTAATTTTTTATTCTCATAAATCGGTCTTCTAAATTAAGCATAGAAAAGAGCTTTTCAGTACATATTTTTTAATCCTCTAAGGATGATACTCAACTCATTTACTTTATTACTTGATCGACTGGTGCACTTGCCATAGCTTTAGATTAGCATGCATCAAGTTTTTGACATCATTGTCGGAGATTGTGTCTAAAATAATATTAAAATTTTAATCCTAGCTTTACTTTAGAATTTTATTTCTAATTTTATTCTTACTTTATTTTTAAAATTTTATTCTATGTATGACACGTACTGAACATAGTAACTTACTACCTTTAGATCCAAAAATTGAAAGGACCATCAGAAGACTACAACAAAAAAGAAACATGGCAGCTGAAGATCCTAACGACGTCAATCTAGGATTGGATATGGTGACTGAGGCACAGCATGAAGCTATTCGACCAGTACATCATCCATTAAATGGTTACATCACACCATCTATAGCCAATGCAGCTTCGAGCATCAGAAGATCGCCTATGTAAGCAAACAACTTTGAAATAAAATTGACGATGATCCAAATGATTCAATCAACTATCCAATTTAGTGGACACGTGCATGATGATCCAAATGCCCATATTTCTAGCTTTCTTGAACTTTGTGGTACTTTTAAAATTAATGGGGTGTCGGATGATGCTATTAGATTAAGGTTATTTCCTTTCTCTTTATGGGACAAAATTAAAAGTTGGTTTCATTCTCTTCCTGCAGGTTCTATCACAACTTGGGATGTCCTGGTCCAAAATTTTTTAGCAAAGTACTTTTCACCTTCCAAGATTGCCAAGATGCACAACGATATCACTTCTTTTATGCAGATGGATATGGAGACACTATATGAGGCTTGGGAGCATTTCAAGGAACTACTGAGAAGATATCCACATCATCAACTACTCGTATGTTTTTAGGTACAAACTTTCTATAATAGTTTATCTCCTACTAGTCATTCTATGATTGATGCAGCAACAAGAGGAACCATTAATCAAAAAATGGAGGAAGAAACCTTTGATCTGATCGACGAGATCGCATCAAATAGCTATCAGTGGCAGATAGAATGCATGATGCCAAAAAGACTAGCAGCTGTGTAGAAGTAGATTGCGTGCCAATCTTACTATCTGAAATTGCAGCCCTTAGAGCCAAAGTCGACAACTTGATGGGAACAGCTATGCATGTTCAGAGCATCACCTATGACCTATGTGGAGGAGGACATGATATGACCAATTGCCAGATAGGTAATCCTTTTTCTAAAGCAATTGATACAGCTAATTATGTTGATAATTTTTTTATGCCGTAATAAAACAATCTCTACTCCAACACATACAATCAAGGTTGGAGACAGCACCCAAATTTCTCATGAAGCAATCAAAATGCAACACAACAGCCACCCCCAGAGTTTCAAGTACCTAAAAAGAAGTCCAACATGGAGGAGCTGATGGTTAAATTTATGCAAAACCAAGAAGCAACTATAAAAAATTTGGAAGCTAAACTTAGGCAAGACCAAGCAGCAGCAATTCGAAACTTGGAGATGCAAATAGGTCAAATGGCCAAGATAATCTCTGAGAGACCTCAAGAATCCTTGCCCAGCAACATGGAGACTAATCCAAGGGAGCAAGTCAATGCTATCACTCTAAGAAGTGGTAAAATGTTGAAAGAGCCACATCAGAAGAAAGAGACTGAAGAGCCAACTACAAATAAAGAACCATCAACAAAAATTCATCAGTCACCAAAACAACCAGCAGATGGATGGTCTCCAGGTATACAGTTTGCCGATCCAAATGTGAAGCCCTACGTTCCACCACTACCATTTCTAGAGAGACAAATACAGCATCCAGATAAAAAAAATTTTAACTTTTTCAAAATTTTAATGAATTTATATATTAATTTTTTTTGCAGATGTTATCACTCAAATGCTCAGATATACCAAGTTTCTCAAAAAAATCCTAATAAATAAGAAAAAACTGACGGAGCATGAGAGAATAAATTTGAATGAAGAATTCTCAGCAATACTTCAAAATCAGGTGTATTCCTTCCTATCCTTTATTGCATCCTTTATTTTTCTTTCTCTATTAAGACAATGTAAAATAAGTTGGAGGAAAAAAAAAAGTAACCATATCTCAAGAAGAAAATCTTGAGCAAGATAGACTGGACAAGTGATAAAAGATAGAAGTATCTGCTAATGAATGTAACAAGTTAAAGAAGTAGATTAGTTGGTCAGACTTTTAGCAGCCTACTTAGGTCATCAAAAGACTATTAGCACTTCTAATTGCACATGCACAGTAACAAGGCAAAGTAGGTATTGATTATAAGGCCAATTGAGGATTCAATTATCATTGAAAATTGGTAATTAATATACATTCTAATCAAAGAAACTTGAATCTAAGGAAAGAGCTACCTATCTAAAAATAAAATGCAAAAGATAGAGTATATGTGGGTTGCCCAAAGCCTAGTAACTGGGTTCCTGCACCTACGCCAAGTGTAGAAATTCACGTAACATGGTGGAGAGAAGGCCAGGATACTCAGCCCAAAAAAAAAAAAAAATGGCAGTATGAAAGCTACTTTAATTCATGTGTATAAAATTAGGAATGTATAGAAAATTGACTAAAATAGGTGATAAGAGAGGATACTTTTGTCCTTTAATTCAATACTGAAATGCTAAAGTTAGTCATCATGAACACAAGTGCTGTAGATCTTTGATGTACTCTAAGGAAGTTTATAATTGTATGACTGCAAAATTTGCTTCCGAAGTTCAATGCTTAGTTAGTGGTATTTTCTAAACTTTTTGATCTTCAATTCTAGATTTTATCTTTTTGATGGATAATCTTATTGAAACATGATATTAAATAAAACATTGCTAAGGGACTAGTAATGACTAAGTTAGGAGGTGTGATAAGTGGTAAAAATATACTAATAAAAGTATTAAATTATAAAATAAATAAATTAATTTTTTTAGAAATTGATACTTTTGTTAATCTTATATAGGAAAGAAGGCCACCAATATGAAGAACTTATTTTTCTTGTTCAGATGAAATAAATTTCAAGCAAAACGGACTTCAAATGAGTCCGAAATTGAATTTCAAAGGAAATAAAAAAAAAAGCTGGTCTAGTTCAAACCAGTTCAGAAAAATTGGCTCAGCAGACTGTCCAGTCTGACCACACTCAGACCGATCACTGACACCATGCTTATGCTGAGCTGACGTCAGCATTTTTTGTGGCACATAGTGGACCACTATAAAGGATATTTTGGAGATTTCACAAGAAGAAGCGCACTCCAATTGGCTGAAGAAAGTGGCGGTCCATGCAAGACCGAGCTCGCGCATGGTCTATAGAATGGCTGAAACTCGTGCGCTGACAAATGATGGTTGCAGCCTCGGGTCAAGATCCAATGGTCTGATTGGTTCCCGATTTGTAATTAAACGTCTGAAGCCCTTCAGAAGTAGATCCGATGGCCTAGAATCCATCTAAAGGCTGATTCGACGGTTGCCAAGAATTCCTACTTGATTTGAGATATTTTAAAGGGTTTTAAGTGATTTTTTATGCATTTGATCGGCATTCAATGGCCAGAATGATCCAGGCCTGATTTGAGTTGTTCCAGGAGTTCTAAATCCTAATGTCAGTGGGAATTTTCATCGAAAATCCACCTCTTAGCTTATAAAAAGTGGGCTGCCTGCTGTTGCTGAGGAGGAGAGAGAGAAAAAATAAAAAGGGTTTTGGGAAGAGAGTTTTAAGAGAGAGCCTAGGAACAAGGAAAAAGAAAAAGAGTTCAGAGAGTTTTGAGAGAAAGAAGAAAAGGGCTTTTATATTTTTTCCTTCTTCTAATAATCAAGACATCGATCAAGGAGCTCTTCTTCTTCATCAAGTTTTCTACACAAGAGCAATGGACAACCAATTTTAGCAATTAAACAGTCTAATTTCTTTATACTTTTTATTTTATTTATTATTTTTAAACTTGTTATCATGAACTAAATTTTTTTTTACTAAGGCTAAGATGTAGCCACTCTTTTGATACAATATTCAGTATGATTTATTTTTAATTTTTAATTTTATTCATGAGGAGTATATAAATCTGATCTTAATGCTTTTAGATTACTGGCCATCTTCTAATTGATCTAATGAACATTGATGTTATGGACCAAGTACTTCTATGTTATTGCTTCTTGATTATATACCTCATATTATGAATCAAATTAGAATTCATAGGCATGCAAAAATTTTAGTGCACTTTGGATGCAGCGTATTTTAATTAGAGGAGTTTCACAAAACTTAATGCATTAATATTTATTTAAATTACACCTGGACCAAAGGATAATTAATAAATATTGATAGTTTTGCTATGCCTGGACCAAAGGGTAGTGAATAAATTAGGAGACTCCACCGTCACATGAAATAAAATTAATCTAATAACCTGAATATTTGTATTGACTGAGTTGGTGAACCGATTGCCTTAGTAATCCATTGCTCTTAAGTTTAAAAATCCTAATAATTACACTCTCTCTATTTCCTTAAAAATTTTTCTTTATTTTTTCTTTAATTTCTTATTCTCATAAATCGATCTTCTAAATAAAGCATAGGAAAGAGCTTTTCAGTACTTATTTTTCAATCCTCTAGGGATGATACTCTACTCATTTACTTTATTACTTGATCGACTGGTGCACTTGCCATAGCTATAGATTAGCACGCATCAAAGTTTTTGGCACCGTTACGGGGATTGTGTCTAAAATAATATTAAAATTTTGATCCTAGAATTTTATTTTTAATTTTTATTCTTACTTTATTTTTAAAATTTTGTTCAGTGCATGACACGTACTGGACATAGTAACTTACTATCTTTAGATCCAGAAATTCAAAGGACTATCAGAAGACTACAATAAGAAAGAAACATGGCAGCTGAAGATCCTAACGACATCAATCTAGGATTGGATATGGCGACCGAGGGATAGCAAGAAGCTATTCGACCAGTACATCATCTATTAAACGGTTACATCACACCATCTATATCCGATGAAGCTTCGAGCATCAGAAGATCACCTTTGCGAGCAAACAACTTTGAAATAAAATCGGTGATGATCTAGATGATTCAATCAACTATCCAAGTCAGTGGACACATGCATGATGATCCGAATGCCCGTATTTCTAACTTTCTTGAACTTTGTGATACTTTTAAAATTAATGGGGTGTCGGATGATGCTATTAGATTAAGGTTATTTCCTTTCTCTTTATGGGACAAAGCTAAAAGTTGGCTTCATTCTCTTCCTGCAGGTTCTATCACTACTTGGGATGTCCTAGCCCAAAAATTTTTGGCCAAGTACTTTCTACCTTCCAAGACTGCCAAGATGCGCAATGATATCACTTCTTTTATGCAGATGGACATGGAGACACTATATGAGGCTTGGGAGCATTTCAAGAAACTGCTGAGGAGATGTCCACATCATCAACTATCCTGTATGGCTTCAGGATACAAACTTTCTATAATGGTTTATCTCCTACTAATCATTCTATGATTGATGCAGCAGCATAGGAGGAACCATTAATCAAAAAATAGAGGAAGAAGCCTTTGATCTGATCGATGAGATGGCATCAAATAGCTATCAGTGGCAGACAGAATGCATGATGCCAAAAAGACTAGCAGCTGTGCAGGGAGTAGATTGCGTGCCAACCTTACTAGCTGAAATTGCAGCCCTTAGAGCCAAAGTCAACAACTTGAAGGGAACAGCTATGCATGTTCAGAGCATCACCTATGACCTATGTGGAGGAGGACACGATACGAGCAATTGCCAGATAGGTAATCCTTTTGCTAAAGCAACTGATACAGCTAATTATGTTGGTAATTTTTTCAGGCCTACAATAAAATAATCCCTACTCCAACACATACAATCAAGGGTGGAGGCAGCACCCAAATTTCTCATGGAGCAATCAAAATGCAGCACAACAGCCACCCTCGAGGATTTCAAGTACCTGAAAAGAAGTCCAACATGGAAGAGCTGATGGTCAAATTTATGCAAAACCAAGAAGCAACTATAAAAAATTTGGAAGCCAAACTTAGGTAGGACCAAGCAGCAGCAATTCGAAACTTGGAGATGCAAATAGGTCAAATGGCTAAGATAATCTTCGAGAGACCTCAAGGATCCTTGCCCAAGCAACATGGAGACCAATCCAAGGGAGCAAGTCAATGCTATCACCCTAAGAAGTGGTACAAAGCTGGAGGAGCCACATCAGAAGAAAGAGACTGAAGAGCCAACTACAAATAAGGAACCATCAACTAAAATTCGTCAGTCACCAAAACAACCAGCAGATGGATGGTCTCCAGGTATATAGTTTGCTGATCCAAATGTGAAGCCCTACGTGCCGCCACTACCATTCCCAGAGAGATAAATACAGCATCCAGATAAGAAATTTTCTAATTTTTTTCAAAATTTTAAAGAATTTACATATTAATATTCCTTTTGTAGATGCTATTCACTCAAATGCCCAGGTATGCCAAGTTTCTCAAAGAAATCCTAACAAATAAGAAAAAGCTGAAGGAGCATGAGAGAATAAATTTGAATGAAGAATGCTCAGCAATACTTCAAAATAAATTACCATAGAAGCTAAAAGATCCTAGGGAAAGTTTTACTATCCCTTGCATTATTGGTGATTGTAGTTTTGATAAAGTTTTATGTGATTTAGGAGCAAGTATTAATCTCATGCCTTTTTCTATTTTCAGGAAGCTGGGTCTAGGAGAACCGAAGCCTACCACTATTACTCTTCAATTAGCCGACAGATCCATCAAATATCCAAGAGGTATAGTGGAGGATGTCTTGGTAAAGGTAAACAAGTTTATTTTTTCTGTTGATTTTATTGTTCTTGATATGGAAGAAGATTATGATGTACCCCTTATTTTAGGGAGACCCTTTTTAGCTACTGGAGGAGCTTTAATAGATGTTCAACAAGAAAAATTAATTCTTAGAGTCCAAGATGAACAAGTTACTTTTAATGTTTTCAAAGATACTAAACATCCTGATGATAATCAAACTTATTTTCTAATTGATATTATTGATAATTTCAGTTATATGAGAATTCTGTAGAAAATAGGTTTGAGACTATAAAAGCTAGCAATATCCAATTGAAAGAGGCTCGACCAAACATGAAAGTATTCCAATTGAAGTGGCACCGGATTGATTCAACTTTCAGAACTCAAAGAAAGTCAAGCTGAAGACTATAAATCAGAACTACTAGATAGGTTATTTCTTTTCTTTTTAGTTTTAATCATTTTTTTTTCTTTTATTTTTTAGTAATTTTTGTTGCTCTTTTACTGCTTTGGTGTGTATTTTCAATTTTGCAGAGAAAAATCAATGAGAAGCTCAAGCAAAATTTCAAAGCTTCAAAGAACCAGACTGAACCAAATCAGGTGTATTCCTTCCTTGTTCCTTTATTGCACCCTTTATTTTTTTTCCTCCATTGGGACAATGTAGAATAAGTTGGAGGAAAAAAAAAAAACCATATGTGTCAAGAAGAAAATCTTGAGCAAGATAGACTGGACAAGTGATAAAAGATAGAATTATTTGCTAATGAATGTAACGAGTTAAAGAAGTAGATTAGTTGGTCAACTTTTAGCAGCCTACTTAGGTCATTAAAAGATTATTAGCACTTCTAATTGCACATGCACACTAACAAGGCAAAGTAGGTATTGATTATAAGGCCAACTGAGGATTCAATTATCACTGAAAATTGATAATTAATATACATTCTAATCAAAAAAAACTTGAATTTAAGGAAAGAGCTACCTGCCTAAAATAAAGTGCAAAAGATAGAGTATATGTGGATTGCCCAAAGCCTAGTAACTGGGTCTCTGCACCTAGGTCAAGTGTGAAAATTCACGTAAAATGGTGAAGGGAAGGCCAGGATGCTCAGCACAAAAAAAAAAAAAAAAAAGGCAGTGTGAAAGCTACCTTAATTCATGAGTATAAAATTGAGAATGTATAGAAAATTGACCAAAATAGGTGATAAGAGAGGATACTTTTGTTCTTTTAATTTAATACTGAAATGCTAAAGTTAGTCATCATGAACACAAGTGCTATAGATCTTTGATGTACTCTAAGAAAGTTTTTAATTATATTGACTGAAAAATTTGCTACCGAAGCTCAATGCTTAGTTAGTAGTATTTTCTAAACTTTTTGACCTTTAATTTTAGATTTTATCTTTTTGATGGATAATCTTATTGAAATATGATATTAAATAAAACATTGCTAAGGGACTAGTAGTGACTAAGTCGGAGGGTGTGATAAGTGGTAAAAATATACTAATAAAAGTATTAAATTATAAAATAAATAAATTAATTTTTTTTAGAAATTAATTTTTTATTCATCTTATGTAGGAAAGAAGGCCACTAATATGAAGATCTTATTTTTTTGATTCAGATGAAATAAATTTCAAGCAAAATGAACTTCAAATGAGCCCATAATTGAATTTCAAAGGAAATAAAAAAAAAAAAGCCGATCTGGTTCAAATCAGTTCAGAAAAATTGGCTCAGCAGACCACCCGATCTGACCATACTCAGATTGACCACTGACACCATGCTTACGTCGAGCTGATGTCAGCATTTTTTGCAGTGCATGGTGGACCACTATAGAGGGCATTTCGAAGATTTTACAAGGAGAAGCGCACTCCGATTGGCTGAAGAAAACGGCGGTCCATGCAACATCGAGCTCGTGCATGGTCTATAGAGGGCAATCTGGGAATTCTATCTAATCCGACGGATGTCTTTCACTAGGATTTGATTGAACGGTTGAACCTCATGCGCTAACGAATGATGGATGCAGCCTCTGGTCAAGATCAGATGGTCTGAATGGTTTTTGATTTGTAATAAAATGTCTGAAGTACTTCAAAAGTAGATTCGATGGCCTAGAATCCATCTAACGGCTGATCCGACAACTGCCATGAATTTCTACTTGATCTGGGATATTTTAAAGGATTTTTAAGTGATTTTTGATACATTTGATCGACATCCAACTGTCAGAATGACCTAGGCCTTATTTGAGTTGTTCCAAGAGTTCTAAATCCTAATGTCAGTGGGAATTTTCATCGAAAATCCACCTCTTAGCCTATAAAAAGGGGGCTGCCTACTGTTGCCAAGGAGGGAGAGAAAAAATAAAAGGGTTTTGGGAAGAGAGTTTTAAGAGAGAGCCTAGGAATAGAGAAAAAGAAAAAGAGTTCAGAGAGTTTTGAGAGAGAGTTTTGAGAGAAAGAAGAGAAAAGGCTTTTATATTTTTTTCTTCTTATGATAATCAAGACATCGATCAAGGAGCTTCTCTTCTTCTTCATCAAGTTTTTCACACTAAGAGCAATGGACAACCAATTTCAACAATTAAATAGTCTAATTTCTTTATGCTTTTTATTTTATTTATTATTTTTAAACTTGTTATCATGAACTAAATTTTTTTTTATTAAGGCTAAGGTATAGCCACTCTTTTGATACAATATTCAGTATGATTTATTTTTAATTTTAAATTTTATTGATGAGGAGTATATAAATTTGATCTTAATGCTTTTAGATTACTGGCCATCTTCTAATTGATTTGATGAACATAGATGATATGGACCAAGGACATCTATGTTATTACTTCTTGATTATATACCTTGTATTATGAATCAAATTAGAATTCTTATGCATGCAGAAATTTTAGTACGCTTTGGATGCAGCATATTTTAATTAGAGAGTTTCACAAAAATTAATGCATTAATATTTATTTAAATTACACTTGGATTAAAGGATAATTAATAAATATTGATAGTTTTGCTACGCCTGGACCAAAGGATAGTGAATAAACTAGGAGACTCCATCGTCACATGAAATAAAATTAATCTAATAATCTGAATATTGTATTGACTGAGTTGGTGAACCGATTGCCTTAGTAACCCATTGCTCTTAAGTTTAAAACCCTAATAATTACACTCTCTCTATTTCCTAATTTTTTTTTTTTATTTTGTTCTCTAATTTCTTATTCTCATAAATCGATCTTCTAAATAAAGCATAGAAAACAGCTTTTCAGTACTTTTTTTCCAATCGTCTAGGGATGATACTCTACTCATTTACTTTATTACTTAATCGACTAGTGCACTTACCATAGCTATAGATTAGCACGCATCAACCGCGTTGACTTTCTTGTAATATGTAGTCAGTTTGGTCGACCTCTATCCTACTTATAATAAATTTAAACTTATAATAAAATAATTTCTTATCCATCGTCACCTCATGTGAATGCAATGCTCGCCATCGACCCTTCTCTCTCTTTTTTTTTTTTTACTCTTATTAGGATGAGGTTCTCCTCCTATTTTTAATTGGGCTGTAGGGGTGTATTAGGACTGGTGTCAGGGCCTCTCCCCTCATCCTGTCTAAAGCGAACAAGACCTTTGATTTTGCTCAAGTTAGGATGAGGTTCTCCTCCTATTCCTAACGAGCTGTTGGCACACATTAGGAATGTTGTTAGAGCCTCTCCACTCATCTCGTCTAAAATAAACGAGGTCTTCGACTTTGCTCATGTTAGGACGAAGTTCTCCTCCTATTTCAAATGGGCTGCAGGGGCACATTAGGGCCGTAGGGGCACATTAGGGCCGTTGTCAGGGCCTCTCCCCTCATCTCATCTAAAATGAATGAGGTCTTTGACTTTTCTTACGTTAGGACGAAGTTCTCTTTCTATTTCTAATGGATTGTAGGGGCACATTAGGGCCGTTATCAGGGCCTCTCCTCTCATCTCATCTAAAATGAACGAGACCTTCGACTTTGCTCACGTTAGAATGAGGTTCTCCTCCTGTTCCTAATGGGCTATAGGAGCATATTAGGACCATTGTCAGGGCCTTTTCCCTCATCTCGTCTAAAATGAATGAGGCCTTCAACTTTGCTTACATTAGAATGAGGTTCTCCTTCTTTCCTAACGGATTGTAGGGGCACATTAGGATCGTTGTCAGGGTCTCTTCCATCATCTCATCTAAAATAAACGAGGCCTTTGACTTTGCTCATGCTAGGATGAGGTTCTCCTTCTATTCCTAACATGGCCATATTTATCATGAGATTAAGTTCGAGGGATAGTCCTCCTTTATTATCGATATACAACAAAGATTAGGATGTTGAAGTAGAGAAATTTCATTGCAATCCAATCATCGATAATATGTTTATAGATTTTTCGAATTTCATGGTCGAGGTAGGACTGCCCCTCCGAATTCCTTCAAGTAGTATGTCCCGAGTCAGATGATTTTTGTGACCTTATAGGGTCCTTCCCAATTTGGGGCAAGCTTTCCCTGGTTCTATGGCTGAGAGATGGTGGCTCACCGAAGCACTAAGTCCCCCACTCTGAATATTTTACCTCTGACTCTAGAGTTATAATATCGAGCCATCTTTCGCCTATAAGCAACCATCCGATCTTGGGCCTCCTCTCTTTTTTCTTTCAGTAGGTCGAGGTTAGCTTTGAGGTCTTGCGGGTTATGCTACTCATTGAAAGCCACTACCCACATCGATGGAAGCTTAAGTTCGATCTAGATGATTACCTCTATTTCAAAAGCTAAGACGAACGGTGTTTCTTCAATTGACAGCATTTAGGTAGTATGGTATGCCCATAGAACATGATAAAGTTCGTCCGCCCAAGCCCCTCTTGCTCTTCGAGTCTTATCTTGATGCCCAGCAATAAGGTCTAGTTGGTCACTTCAACTTTTCCATTTGCGTGCAGGTGAGCTACCGACGTAAAGCGGTGGAAGATATTCAGACCTTCGCAAAACTCGACGAACCTCGCCCAAGGCGAATTGTTGGCCATTGTCTATTATGATAGTTTGGGGTAGTCCAAATCTATAGACAATCGACTTTCAGATGAAGTCCTGCACCGTGGCTTCGATAATCATTGCTAGTGGTTCGGCCTCGACCCATTTAGTGAAATAGTCGATGGCGACTAGGAGAAACTTTTGTTGCCCAGATGCCATTGGAAAGGGTACGAGAATATCCATTCCCCACTATACAAATGATCAAGGAGCACTCAATGGGGCAAGCTCAGTGGCTGGTTGCCTTTGGACATTTGTGTTCCTTTGGCAGCGGTCACATCTCCTGACGTAATCAACGCAATCACCATGCATAGTCGACCAGTAATACCTTTATCAGAGCAGCTTATGAGATAGAGATCTGGCACCCAGATGGCTCTCGCAAATTCTCTCATGCACTTTTCTTAGTGCGAAATTAGCCTCAAAGGGTCAGAGGCACCTCAATAATGGCAAGGAATATGACCTTTTATACAGCTTTTTTTCATAAAGAACATATCGAGAGGCTTGGTTTCTCAACTTTTGAGGCTCTATCGAGTCACGAGGAAGAACCCCATCCTTAAGATAAGTGGTCAGTGGATCAATTCAATAGGGCTCCTAGCCAACCTACATGATGGGCTGCGGTTCATCTATGCATGGGCATTTCAATGTCTCATAATAAACTTCTTTCGGAAGCTTGTTAGGAGCTAGGGTGGTTAGCTTGGAAAGAAGGTCGGCCCTAGCATTTTTCACTCTTGGGATTTGTTGAATGCTGAAGTTGCTGAAGGCTGGGGTCAAGCTCTTCACCTTCTCAAGATATTTTATCATGCTCTCTACCTAGGCTTCATAACTACCGCTGACCTACCCCACAATCAGTTAGGAGTCACTGCAAACTTGAAGCCGATCAGCTTCTGATTCTTTGGCTATCCTGAGCCCGACTCTTAGGGCCTCATATTCTGTCCCATTGTTTGTCATCAAGAATTCATAACACAGCACGTACTCCACGATGATTCCTTTTAAATTGATCAGGATCAACCCAACACCTACTCTACACCTACTCTAGAAGCGTTGGAGGAGCCATCGACATACAAGGCCTACAAATCTTTAGGAAGGTCCATTCTTTCTTCAGAGGAGCTTGGGTGCAACCATGGAATGTTGGTTTCATTTTGAAGCTTGACATCATCTGGGATGGTACATTCAACTATGAAGTCAGCCAGTGCCTAAGCCTTGATTGCTAGTCGAGGCTGATAGTTGATGTTGAACTCTATTAATTCAATGGCCCATTTTGCAATTCTTTCAGAAGCATCCATTTGATGAAGGATCACTCTGATCGGTTGGTCAGTGAGGAGCGTTATAGCATATCCCTGAAAGTAAGGCCGAAATCTTCTTACTGCAATTAGAAGAGCATAAATTAATTTTTTCAACTTTGTATACCTGGTCTCGACATCCCATAGAATTTGGCTTATGTAGTAGACTGATCGCTACACTTTCGCCTCTTCTTTAACCAGGACTACCACTAGCACCGCAGGGCAGACCAAGAGGTAGAGAAATAGCTCCTCTCCGAATTTAGGTTTGGCTAGTAGGAGAGATGAGCTGAGGTAGTTCTTGAGCTCATCAAATGTCTTTTGGCATTCCTAGGTCCACTAAAAATCTTTTGATTTTCTAAGGATTTGGAAGAAGGGCATGCAGCGTTCGACCGACCTCGAGACAAAATGATTCAAAGATGCCACATTTTCGATCAGGTGCTGAACTTCTTTGATGGACTTTAGAGCGGTCATATCCTGGATAGCTCGAATCTTCTCTAGGTTGGCCTCAATCTCTTGTCTCGAGATCATGAACCCCAAAAATTTTTCTGAGGCTACCCCAAAGGCGCACTTGGTTGGGTTCAGCTTCATCTTGTATTTCCTGAGTGCATCAAAAGCTTCTTCAAGTTCGACAACATGATTGATAGACATTTGACTTTTGACCAGCATGTCATCGACGTAAACCTCCATATTGCGGCCAATTTGCTCCTTGAAGATTTTATTGACCAAGCACTGATAAGTTGCGTCTGCATTCTTAAGTCCAAAGGGCATGACCCTATAATAGTAAAGACCATGGTTAGTAATAAAAGCAGTCTTCTCCTTATCCTCTGGTGCCATCCAAATTTGATTGTAGCTAGAGAAGGCATCCATAAAGGTGAGGAGCTCATAGCCTGAAGTCGCATCCATTAGTTGATCGATTATGGGCAAAGAATAGCTACCTTTTAGGCAGGCCTTGTTCAACTTCTTAAAGTCGATGCACGTCCTCCACTTACCGTTGGCCTTCTTGACCAGGACTACGTTAGAGATCCATGTCGAATAGCTGACTTCTCGAATAAATTCGGCATTGAGAAGCTTGTCGACTTCTTCTGCTATTGCCTTCTGTCTTTCTGGTGCATGGCCTCGAACTCTTTCTTTCACTAGTCAATTCTTGAGATCAACAGTCAGCTGATGTTCCATAACCTCGATGTCAATCCCAGGTATATCCGTTGGAACCCAGGCGAAGATGTCGGCATTCCTCCATAAAACGGCGATGAGCAACTCCCAAACTTCATCTTCTAGATTAGAGCCAATTTGTATCGTATGCTCTGCATTTCCATCATTTACGGGGATGGTCACAAGATCTTCTATGGGCTCATCCCTTTCTTCGGTAAGGTCATCATGAACATCAAGCCCGTCAACTAGGTAGGGGTTAAGTCGAGTGCCGTTTAGCAAGGCGATGGAGTAGCAGTGCCAGGCTAATGCTTGATTGCCTCTGATTTCACCAATTTCATTCAGACCAGATCGATCGAGGATTGCATTATAAGCAGAGGGAGCTTTCACCACCAAAATGTTGACCCACACCTTGGCCTGCTTTGGATATTGCCCTACAGTCATGGCTAAAGTTATCATTCCCTCAACTGGCATAGTGTCGCTAGTGAAGCTGACCAATGGGGAGCTCATGGATCCTAGGCGATTATCGGGTATGGACATTTTAGAGAAAGCATGATAATATAGAACGTCAGTGAAACTTCCATTATCTAGCAAGACGTGGCATACATCATAGTCACCAATGTTTAAAGAGATTACAACCACATCGTTGTATGGAAACTAGACTCCTCGGGTGTCCTCATTAGTGAAAGTGATGGGCTCCTCATCCTCTACCTCTACTCAGGCTCTATTAATCTACTAGCCTCCCCATGCTGAAGTCTCCTAGAGATGGTGTTAATGATGCCAATCGAAGGCTGATGTTCTCACTGCTCCTCGCCCCACGGTGGTTTTGGTGGCAGGGGTGCTCTCGACCGATCCTCCCATCCTTTCAGTCAACGTCGCAGGAATCGGCTAAGCCTATCGCACCTGATGAGCTTCTCAATCTCATCTTGGAGTTGGATGTACTCTTCTGTATCATGATCATGATCGTGATGGTAGAGGCAGAACTTGCTAGGATTATGCTTGTCGGGGTGGGTGCACATCCTTTCCAGTTTCGGGAGTTGCTCCCTAATCTCCATCAATACTTGGGTTTTTGGAGCATTGAGAGGAGCATAGTTATGAAATCTTCTAAAGGAAGAGCTCCATCGTGCCCTTCTATCCACGCTTCTTCGCCTCTAGGCCTGGGTAGGAGTTCAGGCCCGCTTATGCTTCGAAGGAGTTCGAAAGCGTGGCCAAGCTCTGCTCGATTTCTCTTCAATCGTGGGCATGTTCAATTCATCCGCCTACTGCTCCTAGGTGGCTTCATTATCCCTGGCCTTAAAGGCCTCCTCAGCTCGGGCATAACCTTTAGCCCGAGCCAGCATTTCAGCAAAGTCTCTAGGATACTTCTTCTCTAGAAAGAATAGTAAATCATTCTTCTAAAGGTCGTCCTCAAGTGCGGCCATTGTAATAGACTGGTCCAAGTTCTAGACCACCAATCCAGCAGCATTAAATTGGGTGACATAAGCTCGGATAGATTCTCCCTCCTTCTGCTTGATATTTATTAGAGAATTCGAACCTCGGTAGGGACATCGACTGCTAATGAAATGAGCTACAAACTGATGGCTCATTTGATCGAAGAAAAAGATAGTACCTGGCTTAAGAGCCAAATACCAATTTTTGGTGGCTCCTTTGATGGTGGATGAAAAAGCTCGATACAAAATGGCATCTAGCATGCCATAGAGCAGCATCATTAATCGAAAGGCATCCAAGAGGTCGATCGAATTGTTGGTCTCATCGTAACTCTCAAATTGAGGGAGCTTGAAGTTCGATGGGATGGGATTATATATAATCTTCTAAGAAAAAGAATGGTCAGCGCAAATATCATTACCGTGGGAGGAGGGAGCATGATGGAGTTCTTCGATTCGTTGGCTCATTTTCTAGAGCTTTTGATCTAGGAGATCTTCACAGTCATTGATCTCCAGGGTTTTTTGATGGAATGAGGGCAAAGTTTCCTCTTGGGTTGAGTCATGATCTGAGCAAGGGCTCTCTACCCTCTGCTTCACTTTTTTGGGGGTCACCGGTTGATTGACCCAAGTCGACCGCTCGTAGATCGGGTTCTTTGGCTTTCAAGAAACCTACTCTGATTGAGATGGTGCTAGAGATGGCTGCTGCTATCGCATGGCCTGCACTGCTTCAGTGAGACCGTGGACCTATTGGACCAGTAGGTCGAATTGCACCGTATCCACCATCGCAAGTGGTGGGGCTTGAGGTGCAGGAGATGAAATAGGGGCAGAAAGATCTGGATGAGATCTAACCATGGAGGTAGTTGACCACTAGGTTGAAGCCTTTCTAGGAGGCATCCTCAAGAGGTCGAGAGAAAAATTAGGACTCTGGCTAGGATGAATTGGGATCTCCGCCACGTATTTCTTCAAGAATAAGGAAACCTCAATAACTTGAGTGCCCTCCTTCTAGCGCCAATCCTGTTGGCACAAAATCTAGCCATCGTCAGAGTCGAAGCTGGATTTGGAGAGGACGAGGTCACCGTCAGAACCTACAAAATAAGTCTTGTCCAGAGTTTGGGGTGGTGGCTCTGACAAGATCCTCCGACGATCAAGTCAGCTCTTTCAACCAACAGAAATGGAATACATAGAGATATTCTAGTAGAGTTTTGAGAAAAAGAAGGAGAGCTTCTGTCTGAAAGCATATCTGAAGGGTCTCTTATACAGATGGAGCCTATAACGAACTGATAGTGATAGCCATAACCATTGCATAGTGGGCCGTTCAGAGCTACGTGGTGTTTGTTATGGGAGATAGTGTTTGTTGTCGTGATGTGCGAGCTCGTCGGGGTCCAACGATCGAAGCTCGGATCGAAGAGCTTGATGGTTCTTTTGGCTATATCGAGGATGAGTGTCGAGATCCTCTAGGGCTACTGGTTAGAGTTTGGAGGGAGTTTAGCAATTTGGAGGAGTCCATCTGAAGGAGAAATCTGGAAGGAGTTCGACTATTAGAGGAGTCTAGTTGAAGAAGAAGTTAAGTAAAAGTTCGACTATTGGAGGAGTCTGATTGGAGGAGTTCGGCTAAAAGAGAAGTCTAAAAGAAGTTCAACCGTTGGAGGAGTCTAGCTGAAGGAGAAGCCTGGATGGAGTTTGACCATTGGAGGAGTCCGGCTGAAGGAGAAGTCTACAAGGAGTTCGACCATTGGAGGAGTCCAACTGAAGGAGAAGTTCGAGAGGAGTTCAATTATTGGAGGAGTCTCGAGATTTAACCTTGGAGGCTGCTGTTGGATGGGATCCTTTCGAGATCAAGCACCCAATCAAACTTCGGTAGGAGCGGGTTTATCCACAACAGGGTATACTTGTCAGCCTGTTGTAGGGTTGTTCTCTTGTGACTACTTTTTTACTTTGAAAATTTATACCGAGTTAATCTGTTGCATTGACTTTATATGAGATATGGATCAAGCGTAGACCTAGACTCTCTCACTTTTGGATTTGGAGTTGATCAACCTATGTCATATATTTGCACATAGATAAACTTGGATCCTGGTCTAATAAGTATTTAAGGATTATTAATTCTGCTATGCTAAAGAACATAAGATGTTCATCAACAGTAGGACATTCCTTTTGGAAAGGAGTTCCTTAAAGAAGGAACTGATGCCTGTTGAGTTAAACTTGTAAAAGTTTGATTGATAGAAAAGAACCGACATTATCTGATAAACCTATAGAACTGGATTTATTTAGATCAAATCCATAGCCTATTAATGTATCATCTTTAAAGAGATCTTGTAGAGTACAGCGTTAGCCGAATAGATACTTCAGTGTCTAGGTTCGGAATGGTGATCATATTGAGCTCGATGAGAACAATAAGGATCCGATCACCTATAAGGATACAGTGCAGTGGCCTAATTCTGAGAAGTGGCTTGGAGCCATATGATCCAAATTAACGTCTATGAAAATCAATAGTGTATGGACACTAGTTGATCACCTGAAGGAATAAAATCCATTGAGTGTGAATGGATATTTAATAGGATCAGAGTAAAGTAGATGGAAAGGTAAGGACCTATAAAGCCTATCTGAGTATCATCTTAGAGTTCAAACATTCGTTCTGAATGTATATCTTAGTTATGAACAAAGACAAATCCTGCACTTATTATTGGGCAAAATGTTTTATAGTGTTATTTCTTGTGATGTTTGAGGATGAAATTCTCTTAATCAAGAATAGCATTCCAATATTGCAAGGAATAAAGGTTTAGCTATCATCTTATTTATCTATGTACGAGATTAGACATGATGTACTCACTAGAGGTAGTGAGCAGATATCAGTCTGATCCAAGTAAGAGCCACTGGAGGATTTTATAGACAATTTCTAAGTATTTGAAAAATACTAAGATCTAGTGACTCAAATATGGAAATACTGACTTAAAACATATGGATGTTTTAATTTTAGTCAGAACAAGATGACAACAAGACAATGTTGGCTCATACCCTAGTTGTTGGAGAAATCTGCTGGAAAGGTTCCAAGCAGGATACTTTAGCCTATTCAGTTAGTGATGTAGAGTACATCGTGGCATATGATGCTGCCATATAAGCTGTGTAGTTACTGAGATTCATTAGCAGGTTGGGAGTGGCACCCTCCACCCATGATCCAGTGCTATTGTGGCACTAGAGCCATAGCTCAGGCTAAAGAATCAAAGGACCAGCATATTCCGCATCAATTTTATCTTAGATATTTGATCTAGGGGACGTCGATCTTTAGAAGATCGATGTAAAAGGAGAACTTGACCGACCCATTTGCTAAGGCCTCGGAACTAAGGAGTTCTACGAACTTAAATAGAAGATAGGATATTTGATATCATTTTAATTGGCTTTAGTCCAAGTGGGAGTTGTTGGAAAATGTATCCTAAAGCTAATTATCTAAGTAGTAGATGATTGAAATTAGTATATGAATTATCTAATAATAATAGTAATTTGGCTGTTTCATCATAAAAGTTATATCTTTCTTAAATGAACTCCTAAATTATGATGAAGTTCTTAGAACCACAATCAATTGATAAAGGAGGATTTATCAGATGGTTCTTAAATTATTCATAACCAAATGATAAGTTATTAACAAGGATGATAACTTATCGAGCGTAGGTCGTTGTATGCCATATGCGTTGGTTGTCCTCATAACCAAGTGATGTGAAGACACTGGTATGGCATCCAGGTGAGATGTAGGAGTATATCTACACTAAACATGATCAATGTAACACTTTACTATCAAGAGTAGCTAGCTAAGGCCAATGGATATAAGTATCTCTCCAACCTAAGATCGCCACGGTGACTTGCGAGCAACTCACTGTACTTTGGTGCTGGACTGTCTGTATTTCTAATATAGGTGATAAAAGATTTTTTGGTACAGTCAAGTAGTTATAGAATTGGTGTATGAGTCAAGATGGGATTGACCACTCCTGATTAACTTCAGGAAGAGAATGTCTCGCTATGTTTCAATTTAGCAAAACCTAGGCCTGGGTAATCCTCGTGAGGTATCATGGGATTTGCAAAATTTTGAGACATAATAGAGATGACTTGTATGAGTGTTTGACAGCATACTCGAAGTCATCTTGAGCATTATGTCATAGGGATGAATTATATGGTAAGCATGGGCTAGGGTTCTAAGAATGTTACTTTGCATACATTCGATATATTCAGACATCGGGAACCATTGCTAGATGGTAACATCGATTGATATAGGAATTAGTTTCTATGCTACTGACTTAGGTTTGAATCTATGGGGTCACACACATTAGAGCTTGTAATCTGATCAGATAGTTAATCAATGATTGAGAATCATTTTGAGGTCAAACATTCAATGTGATTGATGTTTGACCTGATGCAAATATTGTAGGAAGATTGATTAGCAATTGGATTGCTAATTGGCTCAATTTGATTGAGCAATCAAGCTGAGATCAGGTCTAATTAAATTAGATTCAATAAGAATAGGTTTGGATTTAATTGGGTTAAGTCCATTTGGTTTATTGGATAAGCCAATTGCAAGGAAAAATCAATTCCTAGTTGGACTAGGATTTAAGTGCATCTAATTCCAAATTGACTTTGAATTTAAATCAAAATTAATTATGATTTAATTTGATTTAATTAGGCTCCTAATTGGACTAAGATAATTTTTAATTGGTTGTATTTTATCTGCTTTAAATATGAATTAAACTAGGCTTTGACCTAGTCAAATAGGAGGAGTCCGAATTAGACTGGAACTCTCTCCCTTTCCTTCCGCCAACAATAGCTCAGGCCCTACTTTTAAATACTAGATTTTTCTTATGTATTTACATGCCCAAAAAAGCCTTCCATGCCCACACATCAGATTATTTGGGAGTTTGTTTTGACTTGGTCAAAACCAGGAAGTTGTTAGGATTTAATTCCTACTTGGAAGAGTCTTCTTTGACCAAAATTCCTTCTTCCCTCTTTTGGATTTTCTCCCATGCCCACCAATATTTCTATCACCCATTTTCCTTCTTTTTTGGGCATTCTTTTATGTTTCTCACCACTGAAAATTGGGGAGGAGGCATCCAAGAGTTGGACGCCTCCCTTGTTTCCTCATTTGATTTTGTTTTTGACCTAGTCAACCCTTATTTTGTGCCGCCCCTTCGAGGTAGTTGTTGACTTCAAAAACATCTAATTTTTTGCGACAAAATAGAGAAGGAAGAAAAGCTTTTGGTGTGGGGGTTATGGACACCTACTTTTTTGGAGAAATGATTTTCATTATGACATGAAAAGTTCATGTCTTAATGAAGACAAAGGTAAGAGAAAAATCTATTTTCTCTTAGAGATTTATTTTCTAACCTTCCCTTATTTTCTTGTGTGATTTTTATAAGATAAAAATCTGAGAGAGAGAGAGAGAAGGGCTTGAGGAAAAATGGCACCATGATCCTTAGAGAAAAGGTCTTCATCTGGACATGAATCATTGATGTCATGAAGGCACAAAGGTAAGAGAAGATTTTCTTCTCTTTGTTTTTTTTTGAGTATCTTCTTCTTCATTATTTTATATGATTTTTATATGATAAAGATTTGAGAGAGAGAGAGAGAGAGGAAGAGGGCATGGGATCTATGCTCTAAGTTGTTGAGGCATGGTGATCATTTTTGGACATGATCTGATCATGTTCTGATGCGAGAAGAAGAAGAGAAGAAGGTCTTCTCTTAGGGTTTTCATGAGAGCCCTTCTTCTCAATTTTATTTATGAGATTTTAATGAGAAAAATTTGAGGCTGTGATATCTGAAAAATTAGAAAAAAATGCAAAGAAGAAGGTCTCCTTTGATCCTAGCATAGAGGTGTTTTCAAGACATCAACTGTTGATGTCTTGAAAGAGAAGATTTGTTTTCTCCTAAGGTTTTTTCCATATATCTTTTTATTTCTGATTTATGGGAGATCTAAGGATTGGATTCCTTCCTTATTCCTCCTCATGTTCTTCATCTCTTGGAGTATCCAAGAGATCCGAAGAATATGTATTTGATTAACCATCAGGAGGGATCCGTGAGAAGCTAGCACTTCGAGTGGATCTTCATTCGATGAACCTCCGATCTGTATTGTAGATTCATTTGAATCACTTATAAAGGTCGGATGCATGTACGGCTCTAAAGGAAACAATGGATTTAACTATGAAGTTCTCGATCCACATAAAGGTAAGAGATTTGATCTCTTGCTGACCTAGATGCAATCTAGGATTAGATCTAGAATTATTCTAGATCTAGGTATTAATGTGATCAATACCACTCATAATTAATTTAATTTTAGATTTATATTTGCATCATAACATGTTATAGATCCTTGATATAGGGTTTTGTAATTTGATTAAATGCATTTGTAGATTAAATAGTTTAATCTATGTCTTTCGCTGCTCTTTATTTTTGAAAAAGTTTTAAAGTCTATGCATGAAATCCTGCATGTTTCCTATCAGAATTAGAGATAATTTCTCAAATTGAAGGTAGAGGCTACTAGTTCGAATAAAATAGTAGAAGAACCTTTAGACTAAAGTCCAAGTACTTAGGATAAATAATTCATATACTAATTAGGTTTGGTTTTCTTTTTTTGTACAGAAATGGCCACTATCCTATCACTCCGATCATTGTTAGACAATGACAAACATATGGAACCTAACTTCGATAGTTGGTATCAAAAGTTAAAGATCGTCCTAGAGCATGAGCGGATCCTGTATATTCTGATGGATCCTACACCTGAGGAGCCAACTCCGAATGCAAGAGCCATGGTCAGAGACACCTACCAGAAGTGGCTCAACAACCGCACCATCATTCAGTGTATTATGCTGGTGGTAATGAATGATGAGTTTAGCCATAGGTTTGAGAATGCCCAGCCACAAGAGATACTTAAAATGTTGAACGACTCCTTTAGTACGCTTGATGATGTTGAGAGTTACAAGACTAGTTGTACCATTTTTAATGCTTGGACGAGGGATGGGGTGTCAGTCATCGATCATGCATTGCATATGATTGAGATGATTGAGCGCTTGAATAAGCTGGGCTTCCCCCTACACGATTAGCTCGATAATGATAAAATTCTTAATTCTTTATCCAAGTCCTTCCTCCCCTTCCTTACTCATTTTAGAATGACAAAGCCTATAGTGAACTACCTTGGTTTATTGGGATTGCTGCAGAACTTTGAAAAGGATCACCAGCTCCATAAGGAGTCGGTGAATGTAGTAGGAGGATCTTCTTCTGGTTGTTGACCCCTTAAGAAAGGGAAGAAAAATAATAAGTAGGTACAGGCACATGCTGGGACGTCTGCACGGGGTCAAACCAAGAAGTGCAAGCTCGATCAGAGCCAGGTGGAGTACTTCTTTTGCAAGAAGCAAGAGCACTGGAAGAGAAAATATGCTCAGTACATTGCCTCCCTGAACCCGAACAAGCCAAGAAAGTAGCAAGTAGTTGTTGGGCAAGATAATTATTATTGAAAATTATATCCCAAAGTCAATCATTAGCCTATTGATGGTTGAGATATTATAATTAATTTATTAATTAATAAAAAATATTTTGACAACTTTCTTTATCATAAATTTACATCTTCTAATGAACTCCATTATTGTGATGAAGTCCTTAGTACTATTTAGTTTCGATAAAGAGAGAATTTATCGATTAGTCCTTAAATTTGTTTACAACTAAATGATAGGCTGTTAATTAGGACGACAGCATCTATCGAGCATAGGTTGCTATATGCCATATAGGTTGGTTGTCCTCTTAATCAAGAAGCATAGAGACAATAGTATGGCATATAGGTGAGATGTATGGGTACATCGTCATTGAATATGACCAACTCCAGAGTATTCTGCTATCGAGAATGTCTTTGATAGGATATAGGTATAAGTATCCCATAGATCTGAGATCACCTCAGTGACTTGCAAACAACTCACTGTACTTTGATACCAGACTAATTGAATTTCTAATTCAGTAATAGAAGATTTTAGGCAAAGTCAAGTACTTACGAAGTCAAAGTGTGATCAAGATGGAATTGGCCACTCCAAGAGTTGGAGAAGAATGTATCACTATATTTCAATATAGCAAAACTTTGGCCAGGATAATCCATCAGATAGATTTGATATTTTGAAATACAATGTGGACAACTTGATCAAAGTTGACAATTGAACTCTGAGGCATCCTATGAGCATTATGGTCAAAGGGATGAATTATATGGAAACTACATTTTCATGGGTTCTAAGGATGGTTTTCTACACCTTTCGCCTATCCGACCGTCGGGTATCATTGCTAGATAGTCACTTCGATTGATACAAAAATTTATTCATATGCTATCGGCTTAGGTTCGAACCTATGAGGTCACACACATTAGAGTTCACATTCCGATCGGATGGTTGATCAGCGATTTAGAATCATTTTTGGGTTAAACAATCAATACGATTGGTGTTTAACCTAGTGCAAGTGTTGCAGGAGGATCGATTAGTAATTTGATTACTAATTAATTAATTTGATTAAGCTAGAAGGCTAAGATTAAGTCTAATTAAATATAATTTAATTAGATTTGATTTGGGCTTGATTGGATCAAGTTCAATTGGCTTATTGGATAATTCAAGTGCAAGGAAGAACTACTCCTAGTCTAACTAGGACTCGGGTCAACCCAATTTTTTAATTTGATTAGAAAATTAAATTAGAATTAAATTTAATTTAAATGGGTTGGGATCTTATTTAATTTGGTTGGTTTACTCTTATTTTTGTTTGGTTAAAAGATCTTATTTAACCAAGTCAAAATAGGAGTCATAGTGTGACTAGGACTCCCTATTCCTTGCACCACCTAATCCTCATGCCGCATCCTTTTCTCTTTGTATTTTTATGTGAATAATCTCCATGCCTAAGGTTTCTCATGCCTCCCTTCTCTTTTTCTTTTTCTCATATGGAAGTTTGTTGGAAGACTAAATCAAAAGGAGAATTAGTTTTGCTTAAGGATTCTTTGAGATAGAATCCTTGTCAACCAAAACTCTTTCCATAAGTGTGCCGATCCATCCTTCCTTATTTTCTTTAATTTTCATGATAAAAGAGGACATTTTTTTGTGCACCCCCTTGCTAGTCCACGGTAGAAAAAAAGGTGGGGGTGGCCAAGAGTTGGGTGCCCCAATAACTTCCCTTATTTGGTCCTTCCTAGTCTAGGTTTTTGACCTAACTTGGACTCTACATATCTCTTTAGTTAAAAAAAAATTTTGGCTAAATTTTTTATGGATTGTAGACATTTGGGATTCCTCTTTGGTTTAGAAAAATTATAGAAAAATTCATCTAGGTCCTGGAGATATTGAAAACACAAATTAGGGTGTCTAGAAAAAGAACAAAGAAGAAGAAGAGGGTCTTCTTCTAGGGTTTTTGTTCTAGATCTATTCCTCCCTTTTTGTGAGCTTTTGAAGGTGTCTCAGCATCACAAATATTCCTCTTTTCTTTTGGTATTTTGGAGTATCCAAGTTTTGAAGAAGAAAGCATCGGATCAACCATCGAAAAGAGATCAGCACAGTGCTAGCATACTATGCTAATTTTCTGCATCAAGATCTCTCATCGTGTTCGTGGGTTCGTGTGGAAGACTCCTAGCGACCGGATGCATGTGCGGCTCATGACTTCATCCTCAAGTCCAAATCAGTAAGTTAGAACATCTAACTTGCTTAGATAATAGATCTTATCTATTAACTTCATACCTGCATTTGATGTAGTGTAGATCTAGATTGATTTGATCAATCTTTTCTTTCTTATTTGATTTTAACTTTTGATTTAATATCATACCTTGATCATATAATAGATCTAGAATTTAGATATTTATATATTTATTTAAATAAATATTTGATTTATTTAAGTTTTTCACTACATGATCTTGAAAAAATTTTAAGATCTACCCATGAAACCCTAGATCTGGTTTCTTCAATTAGTATCAGAGCTAGATTCTTATTACATGATTTTTATGCATGTTTAGATTAATTTTTAGATTATATCTAATTTATAATATAATTATTAAATCTAAAATTTAAAAAAAAAAAGTTTAGATCTTACGAACTGCCATAAGGTTGTCCTGCTGTAAGGTTTACCCCTTACAGTGTAAAGATTGTCCTAGTTCGTGATGATCTGACTCTAATCATAAATTTATTAGATTTAATATAATTTTATTTATAATTTAATAAATTTAAAATAGTTTTAGATCTAAAAATAAAATATTTTAGATAGCATAGACTGCCATAAGGTTGTCCTACTGTAAGGTTTACCCCTTACAGTGAATTGGTTGTCCTAGTACGTGCTTATCTAAAATATTGATCATAAAATTTTAGATTAGATCTAAAAAATTTTATGATCTGATTAAAAATATTTTAATCTAATTTCAATCATCATAAATGTGTTAGATTTGATCTAGAAAGATTTATGATTGATTATTATTAAAACTATTTCAATTACATGAACCTATTTAGATTAGCTCTAAAGTAGTTTTATATTTATTTTACTTGCATATTGATTATGAATCAAACATGCAACTTGGTTGATAGAACCATGTTAAAAAAATATTTTACAAACATAAAAATTATTTTTGAAAAGCTGAACCCCAACCCTCAGCCCAAAACTTAATTGAGAATTAAGAAGTTGATTGATTAGGATCTAGGATTATGAATTGAAGATCCTAAGACAAATTATGACACATTGGGTTAAATGGGTTAATGGAGATTAGGTCCATTAATTGGGTTAGACCTAGGATTAGATTAAAGAATGGACTTAGTTAGAGAATTAACTAAATCTAATCAATTATTGGCTTAGATTAGGTCAAGAATTCTTTAGATCATTTACAATAGTTGTAGTTGGTCAAATCTATGTCTTTAACAAGACCCAAGATGGACTTGATTCTTGGCTACGTGCTCTAGCATAAACTATTAAGTTGATCTAATTAAAACTAATTAAACCAGTTGGTGTCTAAGATAAATCAGATCGATGGTTTTTAATTAGTAGCCCGCTTACCTTGCCCTTTTTGATGGTGTCTAAGGCAAGTTTTGGTAGACCCTTCCACCGATCGAACTTATCTGATCTTTTGGTGAGATTATATTTTGATTGAATCACTTGACTATTCGAGCTAACCCATGTCAGTTGGTAAATTAGTGTGACTGATTTAGGTGCTCTTAGACCAGCCCGTTTGTGGTCTCCCTTAAGCTGACTTGGTGAATTCAGTGGCATGATCATGACAAGCTGGTTAATCTAACCTACTCACTTCTATAAATAAATTCTCTAAAATTATTAGGTTCTTAAAATAAAATAGTTATATGATAATTGAATCATAGCCTCCCATTAAAGTGGATGATAATGTGTCCATCAGTTGGATAATCATTGGAGGCCCACAGGCCTGGTGCTTATTGGTTGATGGAATTATCATTTATTATATGATCTCTTTGATACATCTTTCTAAATGGTGGTTAGGTGGGCCAACTAAAGTTGGGCCTAATCATTCATTGGTTAGATGGTCTAAGTATGATCATGTTAATGGTTGGACCTAATTGGACCCTTTTCTGAGAAGGCCAAAGCCAACTGATCAGGGGCTGGGGCAAAATTTAATTACCAAAAATTATTTAGAGAAATAATTGGTAATGAACCTACCCTTAGATATACATGGGTTGGCCAACTAAAGTTGGGCTTGTGTGCAGCCTATGTGGATTCTAGTATTCACTAAGGAATTAGGATAATTCCTCGAACTGGAGGTAGAGGCTACCAATTTGAATAAAATAGTGGGAAAAACCTTTTGATTGAAGTCCAAATCCTTAGGTTTAATGAATCAATTACTAAATAAGTTTTGGTTTTCCTTTGTGCAGACATGGCCACTTTCCCATTGCTCCGATCATTATTGGACAATGATAAGTTGGTAGGATCCAACTTCGATAGCTGGTACCAAAAATTGAAGATTGTCCTGGAGCATGAATGGATCCTATATGTGCTGTCGGATCTTGCACTTGAGGAGACAGTTGTCAATGCACGTGGAATAATCAGAGACACTTATCAAAAGTAGCTCAGTGACCAAACCATGGTGTACTGCATTATGCTAGCTGCGATGAGCGACGAGTTCAGTCACGGGTTTGAGATAGCTCAGCCAAATGAAATGCTCCAAGTATTGGAGGATTCTTTTGGCATACCCGATGACATTGAGAGGCACAAGACTAGTTGCACCATCTTTAATACCAGAATGCGGGATGGAGCCTCTATCACTGATCATATACTGTACATGATCAAGCTGATAGAGTGCTTGAGCAAACTCGGCTTTTCCTTGCATGAACAACTTGGGAAACATGTAATACTGAACTCGCTGCCAAAGTCCTATCTCCCTTTTCTTACTCATTACAGAATGACAAAGCCTGAAGTAAACTACCATGGCTTACTGGGGTTACTTTAGAACTTTGAGAAGGATCACCAGCTCCATAAAGAGTCGGTGAACTTAGTGGAAGGTTTTCTGGTTCTCGACCCTTTAGAAAAGGGAAGAAGAACAAGAAGAAGAAAACAAAGAAGGTGCAAGTTCAGGTTGGGACATCAGTGTAGGGCCAAACCAGGAAGATCAAGCCTGATAAGAGTCAAGCTGAATGCTTCGTTTGTAAGAAGCGGGGGCACTAGAAGAGGAACTGTCCTCAATACATTGCCTCCCTAGATCCAAACAGGCAGAGAAAGAAGCAAGCTGTTGCTGGGCAAGGTATTTATATGATAACTTCTTGCAATTTCTCTATTTATGATATTACTGATTGGGTATTGGATACTGGTAGCCCTTACCATATTTGCAATTCGTTGCAGGGGTGCAAGTCAGTAGAAGATTCGAGCAAGATGAGTGATTCCTGAATATTGGAGATAGAAGACCAGTTCTAGTTCTAGCTTTAGGAATCTTGAAACTTGTATTTGAATCTTATATTGTTATTTTTAGTGATTGTTATTTTTATCGTAGTTTCTTTTTAAATATCATTTCTGTAGGCCTTTTGGCCATGAACAATTATGAAATTTCAATAAAGAAATGAGTTTGTAATGTCATCTTGAATGGTGTTACTACTTTCTATGGATAATTGAACAATGGTGTATATATATTATCACAATCTATTAATGTAGTCTATTCTACTGGCAAGCATCCTAGATTAGATAGTATATTTGATATCTACTTATGGCACTGTAGGCTAGATCTTATAAACAAGAACAGGATAAACAAGTTAACTCAAGAGGGAATTCTTGAAGTTAGTGATTGTAAATCACTTCCAACCTATGAGTCCTATCTTTTTGGTAAAATGACCAAGTCACCTTTTACTAAAAAAGGTGAGAGAGCTAATGAGCTCTTAGGTCTAGTACATATTGACGTATGTGGACCATTGAGCATAAGTGCAAGAGGTGGATATGTCTACTTCATCACTTTCACAGATGATCTATCTAGATATGGATATGTCTATCTGATGAAACATAAGTCGAATTCATTAGAAATGTTCAAACGATTCTGAAGTAAAGTAGAAAAATAAACTAGGAAGAGTATTAAAACTCTTCAGTTTGACCGAGGAGGAGAATACCTTTCTAATGAGTTTCTCATGTATCTTGGAGAGAATGGGATTCTCTCCCAATGGACTCCTCCTAGAACACTACAGCATAATGGTGTGTCTAAAAGGAGGAATCGCACTCTATTAGACATGATCCGATCCATGATGGGATTTGCTAGCTTGCCAATATCCTTTTGAGGATATGCACTCGAATCAGCTTTGTTGGGGATAAACTCCGCTCCCACCAAAGTTCAGTCTGATGCTTGGCCTAATGCAACTAGCAATCATGGAAGAGCTTCGATCGAAAATGCTCCCTCCAATGGCCGAACCCCAGTCGAACTCCTTCTGGATCTCTCCTTCAGTCGAACTTCTACAAAAGCCGATCTCTTACTGAATTTTTCCATCAGTCAGACTTCTACAGAAGCCAAACTCCTTCTAGATCTCTCCTTCAGTTGGATTTCTATAGTAGCCAAACTCCTTCAGACTCCTTCTTCAGTTGGATTTCTATAGGAGCCAAACTTCTTCTCGAGCTTCTCCTTCAGTCGGACTTCTATAGGAGCCAAACTTCTTCGGATCTCCTCCTTTAAGTCGAACTTCTATAGGAGCCGAACTCCTTCCGGATCTCTCCTTCAGTTGGACTTCTATAGAAGCCGAACTTCTTTCGGATTCCTTTCTTTCAGTCAGATTTCTACAGGAGCCAAACTCCTTTCAGATTTCTCCTTCAATTGAACTTCTATAGGGGCCGAACTCATTCCGATCTCCTTTCAGATTTCTACAGGAGCTGAACTCCTTCTAAACTTCTTCTTCAGTCAGATTTCTATTGGAGCCGAACTTCTTTCGAATTTCTCTTTCAGTCGAACTTCTAAAGGAGTCAAACTCCTTCCAGATCTCTCCTTTAGTTGGATTTCTATAGGAGCCAAACTCCTTCTGGACTCCTCCTTCAATCGGATTTCTAAAGGAGCCAAACTCCTTCTGAACTTCTCCTTCAGTCAGACTTCTACTGGAGTCAAACTCCTTTCGGATCTCTCCTTCAGTTAGACTTCTATAGGAGCCAAACTCCTTTCGAACTCCTCCTTCAGTCGAAATTCTACAGGAGCCAAACTCCTTCCAAACTTCTCCTTCAGTCGGACCTCTACAGGAGCCAAACTTCTTCCAGATCTCTCCTTCAATCGAACTTCTATTGAAGCCAAACTCCTTCCAGATCTCTCTTTCAATTGAACTTCTATAGGAGCTGAACTCCTTCCGAATCTTTCCTTTAGTCAGATTTCTATAGGAGCCCAAACTTCCTTCCAAACTTCTCCTTCAGCCAGACTTCTGCAAGAGCCGAACTCCTTCCGAACTCCATCCGAATTTCTATATGAGCCAAACTCCTTTTGAATTTTTATAGGAGCCAAACTCCTTCCGAACTCCTCCTTTAGTTGGATTTCTATAGGAGCCAAACTTCTTCCAGATTTCTCCTTCAGTTGGACTTCTACAGGAGATAAACTTCTTCCAAATCTCTCCTTCAGTCAGATTTTTACAGGAGCCAAACTCCTTCCAGATTTCTCCTTCAGTTAGATTTCTATAGGAGCCGAACTCCTTCTAAACTTCTCCTTTAGTCGACTTCTATAGGAGTCGAACTCCTTCTAGATCTCTTCTTCAGTCGGACTTCTACAGGAGTCGAACTTCTTACGGATCTCTCCTTCAGTTAAATTTCTATAGGAGTCGAACTCCTTTCGGACTCCTCCTTCAGTCAGATTTCTACAGAAGCCGAATTCCTTCCAGACTTCTCCTTCAGTCGAACTTCTACAGGAGCCAAATTTCTTCTAGAGTTCTCCTTCAATCAGACCTCTACAGGAGCCAAACTCCTTCCGGATCTCTCCTTCAGTCGGACTCCTCTAGGAGCCAAACTTCTTCCAGATTTTTTCTTCAGTCAATTTTCTCTAGGAGCCAAACTCCTTCCGAACTCCTTCATCCAGACTCCTTCAAGTGCCAAACACCTTTCGGATCTCTCCTTCAATCGTATTCCCTTTAGGAGTCCAAACTTCTTTGAAATTGACATACGTCAAAGTTCTTCACCCCTTTATGTGGCCCTGAGTGGCTCAGAATTAGATGGCTGTGGTCGTCACTATCAGTTCGCTGTAGGCGACAGCAATCCACTATCAGATGGTGATAGCTGTCACCATCAGTCTGCTACCAAATGGCTGCGACTGTCACTATCAGTCCGCTACAAGTTTTGTCTATAAAAAGGGATCCTCCAGATACATTTTCTCTAAGGTCTCTTCTCCTTTCCAAAATCCTGCCAAACTCTTTCCTAAGCACTCCATTTCTGTTGGCCAGAAGAGCTCACTTGATCATTGGAGGATCCTATCGAAGCCACCACCTTCGATTTTGGATAGAACTTTATTTCATAGGTCACCGACAGCGATCTCATCTTTCTCGACTCCAGCTTGTCCCAACATCAACCAGATTTTGCACCAACAGTCTGCTATAGGTGGCACTACAGGCGGCACCCCCCTCCATGACAGACTCCACCAGGCCTCGAGCGACCCACTACCAGATGGCTGCAGCTGTCACTATCAATCTGCTACAAGCTCCATCTATAAAATGGGATCCTTCAGATACGTTTTCTTTAAGCTCTCTTCTCCTTCTCAAAACTCTATCAAACTCTTTCTTAAGCACTCTATTTCTATTGACCAGAAGAGCTGACTTGATCATTGAAGAGTCCTACCAGAGCCACCACCATCAACTCCAGATGAAACTTTACTTCATAGGTCACCGACGATAACCTCATCTTCCTTGACTCCAGCTCATTCCGACATCAATCAAATTCTGTACCAACAGAATTGGTGCTAGAGAAAAGGTCTCTATTTTTGAGGTTCTCTTATTCTTAAAGGAGTGCTCACCAGTGATCTCTCTTCTTTCTCTCTAGAGTTCCTCTCCAAGAAAAAAATGCCTCCTAGGAAAGCTTCGATCCGACGATCGACGGTCTCTACAGTCAGATCCCATCCAAACCTATCCGCTCCCACTTCAGCCCCAACAATGCAAGCTCCACCTATAGCCATGGTGGATGTGGATCAGTTCAACCTACTGGTCCAATAGTTTCGCCATCTCATGGAGGCGATGCAGGCTATACATCGACAAGCCCCAGCACCAGTTCGCTAGAGCAGGCTTCTCTGGAGCCCCATGGTCTGGTCTGAGAATGGCCGACTTAGGCTATCCAGCCTTTAATCTCTGGAATGGAAAAGCAGAGGATGGAGGACCCTTGCTTGGACCACGACTCGACCTATGGGGAAGCTTCGCATCCGTTCCATCAGAAAATCCTGGAGATCAATGATCGTGAAGATCTCCTGGATCAAAGGCTCCTAGAAATGAGCCGATGAATCGAAGAGCTCCATCATACTTCCTCCTCACATGGTAATTATATTTGCACTAACCCTCCTTTTTCTCAGAGGATTATGTAGGAACCAATCCCGTCGAACTTCAAACTTCTGTAGTTTGAGAGTTATGATGGAACCACCAATTTAAACGACCACCTGGAGGCCTTTCGGACAATGATGTTGCTCCACGATGTGCCAAACTTTATTTTGTGCCAGACTTTCCCATCCATCCTTAAAGGAGCCATCAGGAATTGGTACTTGGTACTTAAGCCAGGTACCATCTTTTCTTTTGATTAGATGAGCCGTTAGTTCGTGGCTCACTTCATCAGCAGTCGACGTCTGTGTTGAGGTTTGGATTCTCTGATGACCATCAAGCAGAAGGAGAGAGAATCCATCCGGGCTTATGTCATTTGATTTAATGCTGCTGTATTGGAGGTCCAAAACCTGAACCAATCAGTCGCCATGGTCGCACTCAAGGGTGATCTTCAGAAGAATGATTTGCTGTTCTCCCTGAAAAAAAAGTATCCTAGGAACTTTATCGATATGCTAGCTCGGGCTGAAGGTTATGCTCGAGTTGAAGAGGCCTTCAAGGCCAAGGATGATGAAGCCTTTGGTGAGCGATGAATCGACGAGCTGGGTAGGCCCACCAAGGAAGGAAAGTTGAGTGAAGCTCGGCTATGCTCCTAAACTTTCTCTGAGTGCAAGCAAGTCTGAACTCCTCCCCGAGCTCGGAGGTAGGCAAGCCTCGACAGAAGGGCACAGTGGGGTTCTCTCCTTCGAAGATTTTACAACTACATCCCTCTCAATGCTCTGAAAATCTAAGTGCTGATGAAAATCAGGAAGCAACTATCGAGATTGGAAAGGATGCATACTCACCCCAGCAAGTATAATCCTAACAAGTTCTGCCTTTATCATCGTGACCACGGTCATGACATTGAGGAGTGTATTCAACTCTAAGATGAGATCGAGGAGCTCATCAGGTGAGGCAGACTTGGTCGATTCCTATAGTGACGGTCTGACGGATGGGATGATCGATTGACGGCATTGTCATAGCCTGAACCACCAAGGGGGCAGAATAAACAAGAAAATCATCCATCTCTCGGCATCATCAACACTATCTTGGAGGAACTTTGGTGAGGAGAGGCCAGTGGATCTGAGGGATCAGTGAAGAGAAGACAGACTTAAGAACCCATAACCTTCATTGAGGTAGATGCTCAGAGGGTCCAGTTTTCGCACAATGATGCAGTTGTAATCTCTTTAAACATTGCTAACTATGATGTACACCGCATTTTGATAGATAATGGAAGCTCGACTGATATTTTATTTTATGATACTTTCTTGAAAATGTTCTTACTCAATAACCACTTGGGATTGATGAACCCTCCATTGGTAGGCTTTACTGGTGATGCTGTACCAATTGAGGACATAATGACCTTGGCTATGACTGCAGGGCAACGCCTGAAGTTGGCTAAGGCATAGGTTGATTTTTTAGTCATAAAGGCTCCATCTACCTATAATGCTATTCTCGGCCGACCTGATCTGAATGCACTTTAGGCAATGGTATCAACTTATTATTTGAAGATGAAGTTTTCGATAAGTCATGAGATTGGAAGGTTAGAGGAGATCAAGCTCTGACAAGGCACTGCTGATAAGTAGTAAAAATATACTAATAAAAGTATTAAATTATAAAATAAATTAAAATATTTTATTAAAAATTGATACTTTTATTAATCTTATGCAGGAAAGAAGGCTACCAATGTGAAGATCTCATTTTTCTGATTCAGATGAAATAAATTTCAGGCAAAACGGACTTCAAACGAGCCCAGAATCGAATTTCAAAAAAAAAAAAAAAAAAAAAAAAAAAACAGCTGACGCAACGCTGACGTCAGGATGACGTCAGCATTTTTCGCGGCGGTCCACGCAACACCGGGCTCGCGCACGGTCCACGGAGGGCAATTTGGGAATTCTGGCTGATCCAACGGGCGGTTTTCACTGAATCTTGATCGGACGGACGAGAAGAAGGCGCTGATGGACGGCATCCGCAGCTCCCGGTCGAGATCCAACGGCCGAGATTCATCCCGACTGAAACTAAAGGTCTGAAGGCTGATTTCAACGAGATCGGACGGCCCAGATTCAATCCATTGGATGATCCAACGGCTGATATTAAATCCGACTTGATCTGGGTTATTTTAACGGGTTTTTGAGTGATTTTTGGACCATTTGATCAACATCGCACGGCCAGAATTATTCAGATCATAGTTTGAATTGTTTTAGGAGTCTAAAATCGAGTTTTGGATGGATTTTGGAGACTTCATCTATAAAAGCCCCGTTGCCGTGAGAAAAAAAAAAAAAAAAGAAAGAGAAAAAGAAAAAGGGAAAAACAGAGAGAGACGGGAAGAAGGAAAAGAAAGAAAGAGAGAGAGGAAGAAAGAGAGAGAAGATATCAAGAAGCCTCCTCTTCTTCACCAAGTTCTCCGCATCAAGAGCAACAGATAATCAATTTCAGCAATCAAACAGTCTAATTTCTTCATGCTTTTTATTTTATTTACTGTTTTTAAATTTGTTATCATGAACTAAATTTTATTTTTTACTAAGGCTAAGGTGTAGCCACTCTTTTGATGCAATATTTAGTATTATTTATTTTTAAATTTTATTCATGAGGAGTATATAAATCTGATCTCTTAATGCTTTTAGATTACTGGCCATCTTCTAATTGATCTGATGAACATAGATGTTACGGACCAAGTACATCTATGTTAATGCTTCTTGATTATATACCTTGTATTATGAATCAAATTAGAATTCATATGCATGCGGAAATTTTAGTGCGCTTTGGACGCAGCGTATTTTAATTAGAGGGTTTCACAAAACCTAATGCATTAATATTTATTTAAATTACACTTGGATCAAAGGGTAATTAATAAATATTAATAGATTTGCTATGCCTGGACCAAAGGGTAGTGAATAAATTAGGAGACTCCACCGTCACATGAAATAAAATTAATCTAAAAACCTGAATATCGTATTGATTGAGTTGGTGAACCGATTGCCTTAGTAATCCATTGCTCTTGAATTTAAAACCTCAATAATTTACACTCTCTCTATTTAATAAAAAAAAAATTAATTATTTTAATTTTTTTTTTTTTAATTTTTTTTTTATTCTCATAAATCGATCTTCTAAATAAAGCATAGGAAAGAGCTTTTCAGTACTTATTTTCCAATCCTCTAGGGACGATACTCTACTCATTCACTTTATTACTTGATCGACTGGTGCACTTGCCATAGCTATAAATTAGCACGCATCACTCAATCACCCTGCATAAGGAAGAACAATCCGACCCTTATCCTGTTGATGGGATGGATGTCCACGATGATCTCACCAAGGAGCGGGGCGAGCCTGTGGAGGACCTCGTATCTGTGGCCTTAAATGATGGAAATGCAGAGCACGTAGTGCAGATCGATTTCAATTTGGGGGATAAGGTTAAGGAGCAACTCATCACCTTCCTTAGGAAGAACGTGGATGTCTTCACCTAGGCCCCAGTGGATATGCCAAAAATTAATGCCGAGGTCATGGAACATCGGCTAGCCATTGATCCGAAGTATCGATCGATAAAAGAGAAGATGTGCAACCACGTTCTGAAGAGGCAAAAAGCAATCGTAGAAGTAGGCAAGCTCCTCAAAGCTAGATTCATTCGAAAAGTCAACTATCCGACCTAGGTCTTAAATGTGGTCCTCATCAAAAGGGCAAACAACAAGTGGAGGATGTGTATAGACTTCAAAAAACTGAACAAGACCTGCTCAAAAGACAGCTATCCTCTACCTAAGATTGATCAACTGGTAGACACAACCTTGGGCCATGAGCTCCTCACCTTCATGGATGCCTTCTCTGGTTATAATTAGATACGGATTGCATCGGAGGATGAGGAGAAAATTACTTTTGTTACTGACCATAGTCTTTATTGTTATAGGATTATGCCCTTTGGACTCAAGAATGCAGGGATAATGTACCAGCACCTGGTCAATAAGATCCTCAAGGAGCAAATGAACCGTAATATGGAGGTGTACGTAGATGACATGCTCGTCAAAAGCTGAGCTTCTATAAACCATCTCACTGACCTCTAAGAGACCTTTAGCGCACTCAAAAAGCACAAGATGAAGCTGAACCCAATCAAGTGCACCTTTGATGTGACCTCTGAAAAGTTTCTAAGATTTATGGTGTCAAGGTAGGGTTGAAGAAAATCCAAAGAAAATCCAAGCCATTCATGAGAGGACTGCTCCAAAAATAATCAAAAAAGTTCAACGTCTGATTGAAAAAGTGGCATCCCTAAATCACTTTATCTCGAGATCGATTGAGCGATGCATGCCCTTCTTCCGAGTTCTCAGGCAATCAAAGAACTTCTACTGGACGATGGAGTGCCAATGGGCATTTAAGGAGCTTAAAAACTACCTTGGCTCACCCCCACTATCAGCAAAGCCCAAATCTAAAGAAGAATTATTTCTATACTTAGCAGTCTCTTTGGTAGCCTTGGCAGCAGTCCTGATCAAGAAGGAAGCAAAGATGCAGCGATCGATCTACTACGTAAGCCGAGTCCTAAGGGATGCAGAGACTAGGTATTCTAAGCTAGAAAAATTGACTTACTCTCTTCTAATTGCTATCAAAAAACTTTGACCTTACTTTCAGGGGTACACCATAATGGTCCTCATGGACCAACCAATAAAAGTAGTCCTTCATCGAATGGACACTTTCAAAAGAATCGTAAAATGGGCAATCGAGCTCACAAAATTTGACATCAACTATTAACCCCGAACATCAATCAAAGCCCAGATATTGGTAGATTTTATAGTAAAATATATCATTCCAGTTGAAGCCGAGCTTGAATAGAATGAGACCGGCACTCTGCTATCACAACCGAGCCTCCCTGAAGAGAGTGTCGACCTTTTTGAAGGCTTTTAGGCTCTGTACATGGATGGTTCGTCCAACTCTGCTAGAGCAGGTGTGGGGTTTGTCTTAGTCAGCCTCGAGCAAGTCATCGTCGAGTACGCACTATGCTTTGAATTCCCTACGACTAATAATGAGGTCGAGTATGAAGCGCTGATTATTGGGTTAAAAATAGCAAGAGAGTTAAAAGTAGATCAGCTCCAAGTCTATAGTGATTCCCAATTAATGGTCAACCAAGTTAGTAGCAACTATGAAGTACGGGAGGAGAGTATGATGAAATACCTGAAGAAAGTAAAGAATTTGACTCTGGCCTTCGGTAGTTTTTGCATTCAATAGATTTCGGGGGCAGAAAATATAAGAGCTGACCTTCTCTCTAAATTGGCCACTTCTGCCCCAATCGAACTGTCCAAAGAAGTATTTTTTGAGACTTTAAAATATCCAAGCTTAGAGGAATCATAGGTTATTATGCAAACGAAGCTTGAGCTGAGCTGGATTGACCCGTTGGTTGCCTACCTCAAGGAGGGAGTTCTTCCTCGTGATCCAAAAGAAGCTCGAAAACTCAGGAATCAAGCCTCCTGGTTTGTTTCGTACGAGGGCAAGTTGTATAAGAGGACGTGTTCACTACCACTACTGAGATGTCTCCGACCTTTAGAGGCCAACTTCGCATTATGGAAAGTACACGAGGGAATTTATAGAAGTCACATAAGAACCAGGTCCCTATCACAAAAACTACTTTGGTAAGGGTACTATTGGCCGACCTTGTACCATGATTCTATGGAGTATGTCAAGAAATGTGACCACTGTCAGAAGAATGCAAACATACAAAGACAGCCGACCTCTAAGCTTACTCCGCTAAGCGCATCTTGGCCATTTGCGCAGTAGCGAATGGACATACTTGGTCCTTTTTCGATGGCATTCGGACAGCAAAAGTTTCTCCTAGTCGCGATCGACTACTTCACCAAATGAGTCGAAGCTGAACCACTAGCAAAAATTGCCGAGGCCAAGGTATAGGACTTCATCTAGAAGTCAATAGTCTATCGATTCGATCTGCCCTAAACTCTCATAACAGATAATGGGTGATAGTTCACTGGGACGAAGTTCGTCGAGTTCTGCGAAGACCTAAACATCTCCCACCACTTTACGTCGGTAGCTTACCCACAAGCAAATGAAAAATTTGAAGTAACCAACTGGACTCTGCTGCAAGGCATCAAGACGAGGCTCGACAGAATAAAGGGGGCTTGGGTGGACAAACTCTATCACGTCCTCTGGGCAAACCAAACTACTCAAAGGTTGCCAACTAGGGAAACACCATTCGCCTTGGCCTTTGGAATGGAGGCAATAATACCAATCAAACTTAAACTCCTATCAGCATGGGTCGTGGCCTTCAATAAGCAACATAACCCATAGGACCTCATAGCCAACCTCGATCTGCTGGAAGAAAAAAGAGAGAAAGCCTAGGTTCGGATGGCGGCCTACAGACGAAGGATGGCTCGATATTATAACTCCAGAGTTAGAAGTAAAATGTTCAAAGTGGGGAACTTAGTGCTTCGATGAGCTGCCATCTCCCAGCCTCAAAGCCAAGAAAAGCTTGCCCCTAATTGGAAGGACCATATGGAGTGGTGGAGGTCGTCCAATCCGAAACTTATCGTCTGAAGGAGCTCGGAGGAATAATGCTCCCATGACCTTGGAACTCAGAAAACTTGAGGATATACTACTAGTAATTTTTCTCGCAATAAAACTCCTTCATTTCAACATTAATATTTCTTGGTATAAAAATTATATGATAATAGGAAAGAAGCAATTAAAAGTTGCCATATTCGGAACAGGAGGAGAACTTCATCCTAACATGAGCAAAGTCGAAGGCCTCATTCAATTTAGATGAGATGGGGGGAGAGGCCCTAACAACGGCCCTTATGTGCCCCGACAACCCATTAGGAATAGGAGGAGAACCTCATCCTAACATGAGCAAAGTCGAAGGCCTCATTCATTTTAGATGAGATGGAGGGAGAGGTCCTGACAACGGTCCTTATGTGCCCCACAGTCCATTAGAAATAGGAGGAGAACCTCATCCTAACATGAGCAAAGTCGAAGGCCTCATTCATTTTAGATGAGATGAGGAGAGAGACCCCGATAACGGCTCTTATGTGCCCATACAGCCTATTAGGAATAGGAGGAGAACCTCATCCTAATGTGAGCAAAGCCGAAGGCCTCGTTCATTTTAGATGGAATGAGAGAAAAGGCCCCAACAACGGTCCCATTGTGCCTAACAACAATAGGAGATAAGATCTCCTTCAATCTCAACTGGAGATAAGATCTCCCACGAGCTTCAACTGTAACATCAACAGGAGACAAGATCTCCCTAGACCTCGATTGGAGATAAGATCTCTCCCAAGCCTCAACATCAACGTCGACCTCGACTGGAGGCAAGATCTCTCCCAAGCCTCAACTTCAACGTCAACCTCGGCAAGAGATGAGATTTCCTCCGAGCTTCTACATCTACTAAAAAAAATATCTCCCATGGTCTTCAACCATAATGTCAACAGTAGACAAGATCTTCCTGGACCTCGACTGGAGACAAGATCTCCCCCGAGCCTCAACTTCAACGTCAACCTCGGCTGGAGACAAGATCTTCCCCGAGCTTCAACATCAATGTCAACCCTGGTTGGAGATGAGATCTCCCACGAGCTTCAATCACAACATCAATAGGAGACAAGATCTCCTTGGACCTCGGCTGGAGGCAAGACCTCCCCCGAGCCTCAACTTCAACTTCAATCTCGACTGGAGATAAGGTCTCCTCAGAGCTTCAACCCCAATGAGTGTAGAGTCTAGAAAAGAACTTCGACAGTCATTTTTTTGTACGACCTTCCTTCGAGTTTCGAACTTGGGAGTGGGGGGATTATTGTTGGGGACAAACCCCACTCCCACCAAAGTCCAATCTGATGCTTGGCCAAATGCAACTGGCAATCATGAAAGAGCTTCGATCGAAAATTCTTCCTCCAATGGTCGAACCCCAGCCAAACTCCTTCCGGATCTCCTTCAATCAGACTTTCACAAAAGTTGAACTCCTTCCAAATTTTTTCTTTAGTTGACTTCTATAGGAGCCGAACTCCTTCCAAATCACTCCTTCAGTCAAATTTCTATAGGAGATGAATTCCTTTCGGACTCCTCCTTCAGTCGGAGTTGTATAGAAGCCAAACTCCTTTCGGATCACTCCTTCAGTCAGACTTCTACAGCAGTCAAACTCCTTTTGGATCTCACCTTCAGTCAAACTTCTACAGGAGTCAAACTCCTTCTAGATCTCTTCTTCAATCAAATTTCTACAGGAACCAAACTCCTTTCAAACTTCTCCTTCAATCAGACTTATATAGGGGCCAAACTTCTTCTAGATTTCTACAGGAGCCGAACTCCTTCCGGACTTTTCCTTCAGTTGAATTTCTACAAGATCCAAACTCCTTCTAGATATCTCCTTCAGTCGGACTTCTACAGGAGCCAAACTCCTTCTAGATCTTTCCTTCAGTCAGATTTCTATAGGAGCCAAACTTCTTCCGAACTCCTCCTTCAGTCTGATTTCTATAGGAGCCAAACTCCTTCCGAACTTCTTCTTCAGTCGAACTTCTACTGAAGCCAAACTTCTTTCAGATTTCTTCTTCAGTCGGACTTCTATAGGAGCCAAACTGCTTTTGGATCTCTCCTTCAGTCAGATTTCTATAGGAGCCAAACTCCTTCCGGATTCCTCCTTCAGTCAAATTTCTACAGGAGCCAAACTCCTTCCGAACTCTCCTTCAGTCAAACTTCTACTAGACCTAAACTTATTCCAGATCTCTCCTTTAGTCGGACTTCTACAGGAGCCAAACTCCTTTTGAATCTTTCCTTCAGTCAGATTTCTATAGATGCCGAAACTCCTTTCGGACTCCTCCTCCAGTCAGATTTCTATAGGAGCCAAACTCCTTTCGAATTTCTTCTTCAGTCAAACTTCTACTAGAGTCAAACTTCTTCTGGACTTCTCCTTCAGTCGGACCTCTATAGGAGCCAAACTCCTTTTGGATCTCTCCTTCAGTCAGACTTCTATAGGAGCCGAACTTCTTTTAGATCTCTCCTTCAGTTAGATTTCTACAAAAGCCAAACTACTTCTAGGCTTTTCCTTTAGTTGAACTTCTACAGGAGCCGAACTCCTTCCGAACTCCTTCCAAATTTCTATAGGAGCCAAACTCCTTCCAAACTCCTCCTTCAATTGAATTTCTATAGGAGCCAAACTTCTTTCAGATTTTTCCTACAGTCAAACTTCTATAGGAGCTGAACTCCTTCCAGATCTCTCCTTTAGTCAGATTTCTATAGAAGCCAAACTCCTTTCAGACACCTCCTTCAATCGGATTTCTACAAGAGCCAAACTTCTCCTTTAGTCAAACTTCTACTAGAGCCAAACTCCTTCTGAATCTCTCCTTCAGTCGAACTTCTACAGGAGCCAAACTTCTTCTGGTTCTTTCCTTCAATTGAACTTCTATAGGAGCCGAACTTCTTCCAAACTCCTTCTTCAGTTGGATTTTTATAGAAGCCAAACTCCTTCCGAACTTCTCCTTCAGTCGGATTTCAATAGGAGCCAAACTCCTTTCGAACTTCTCCTTCAGTCGGACCTCTACAGGAGCCGAACTCCTTCTGGATCTTAACTCTTTTCGAATTTCTCCTTTAGTAAAGTTCTTCTAGAAGCCAAACTCCTTCCAGACTTCTCCTTCATCCGGACTCCTTTAGGAGCCGAACTTCTTCCAGATCTCTCCTTCAGTCATATTTCTTTTAGGAGTCTGAACTCCTCTAAAATTGATATATGTCAAAGCTCTTCATCCCTCCATATGATCTTGAGTAGTTCAGTATCGGATGGCTGCGGTCATCACTATCAGTCCATTGTAGACGACAGCGATCCACTATCGGGCGATGATGGCTGTCACCATCAGTATGCTACAGATGACACTACAGGCGGTTCACCCCTCCATGATAGACTCCATCAAGCCTTGAGCGGCCCACTACCAGATGGCTGCAGCTGTCGCTATCAATCTGCAACAAGCTCCATCTATAAAAAGGGATCCTTCTGATACATTTTCTCTAAGCTCTCTTCTTCTTCCCAAAATTCTGTTGAATTCTTTCCTGAGCATTCTATTTCTATTGGCCAGAAGAGCTGACTTAATCATCGGAGGATACTGTCGGAGCCACCACCACTGACTCTAGATGAAACATTATTTCATAAGTCATCGACTGTGACCTTGTCTTCCTCGACTCCATCTCATCCCGGTGTCAACCAGATTCTGCACCAACAGGCTTGTTATCTATTAAATAGAGTTCGAAGTAAGTCTATAGTCAAAACCCCATATGAGATATGGATAGGATGTAAGCTAGCACTTTTATACCTTATGGTTTGGGGGTGCTCGACTTATGTCAAATGGTAAATTATAGATAAACTTAGACCTAGGTCTGACAAGTGTACATTAATAGGATATCCAAAAGAAATCAAAGGATACTATTTCTACCATGCTGATGAACAAAAGATGTTCGTCAGTCTTAGGGCAACCTTTTTGAAAAAGGAGTTCCTTGGTGAAGGAACTGTTGCCTCTAAGATTGAACTTGATAAAGTTCAATAGATAAAATGTCCAACATAGAATATTGAACCTAAGTCAGATTTGATCAGATCAGAACCAAAGCCTAGTGAACCTGCACCATTAAGATGATCCAATAATGTATCGTGCCATCCAGACAAATACTATGGATTCTTGATCCAGGAGGGTGATCCCATCGAACTCGATGAGAACGATGAGGACTCGATCACTTATATGGATGCAATGCAGAGATCCGACTCTAAGAAATGGCTAGAAGCCATGAGATCCAAAATGCATTTCATGAAGATCAATGATGTATGGACATTAGTTGACCCACCTGAAGGGGTTAAATCCATTGGGTGTAAATGGATATTCAAACAAAAAAGAGATGCAGACAGAAAGGTGGAGATCTATAAAGTCCATCTGGATGTCAAGGGATATCATCAACATTATGGTATTGACTATGATGAGACATTCTCCCCAATGGTAATTCTCAAATACATTCGGATAATGCTTACAATAGTTGCCCACCTGGACTATGAGATCTGATAGATGGATGTGAAGATGGCTTTCCTAAATGGAGAGCTAACTGAAGAGGTGTATATGATACAATCTAAGGGATTCACATCCATAAATGAGTCCAAAGTGTGTAGACTTTAGAGATCCATTTATGGATTAAAGCAAGCATCTTGGAGTTGGAACATACATTTTGATAAAGTGATCTTCGTTAAGAATGGAAAAGAACCCTGCACTTACAAATGGGCAAATGGTCCAGTAGTGGTATTCCTTATTTTGTATATGGATGACATTCTCTTAATCATAAATGACAGTCCTGCACTACAAGAAATAAAAGTTTAGTTATCATCATAGTTCTCCACGAAGGACTTGGGTGAAGCATCCTACATCCTAGGGATGAAGATCTATAGGGATAGATCTGGAACGATGCTTGGTATATCCCAATCCATGTACATAGAAACTGTACTGAAGAGATTCAGCATGGAGAATTCTAAAAAGGGCTATCTTTCGATAGGCCAAAAAATTTCTCCCTCTAAGAAGGATTGTCCGACAACTCCCGAAGAGAGAGAGCGTATGAGTAGAATTCCATATACTTCAGTAGTGGGGTCTATTATGTATGCAATGACATGTACGAGACCAGACGTGGCATACTCACTAGGAGTAGTGAGCAGATATCAGTTTGACCCTAGAGAAAATCACTGGAAGATGGTTAAAACCATCCTTAAGTATTTGAGAAATACTAAGGATCAATGGTTGGTTTATGATGAGTCAGATCTGAAGCTTATGGAGTTTACAAACTCCAGCTTTCAATCTGACCATGATGATAGTAAAAGTGTATCGAGGTATATCTTTACTCTAAATGGTGGAGTCATCTGCTGAAAAAGTTTCAAGCAGCATATAGTGGCTGATTCTATTTATGAAGTAGAGTACATGGCAGCATTAGATGCAGCAAAAGAAGCTGTGTGGCTGAGAAAGTTTATCACCAAGCTTAGAGTAGCATCCTCCATTGATGGTCCAGTCCTGCTCTACTTTAACGATATTGGAGCCATAGCTTAAGCAAAGAAATTGAAGGCACACCAACGGATAAAGCACATTCTGCACAGCTTCCATTTGGTTCATGAGATCATGGATCATGGTGACATCGACCTTCAGAAGATCCACGAAAAGGAGAACCTAGCCAACCCCTTCACTAAAGCTCTGGCAATCAAGGAGTTCAACAACCATAAGTCGAAGATGGATATTAGATACTATGTCGAGTGGTTTTAGGATAAGTGTGAGTTATTGAAAATTATGTTCCAAAGTCAATCATCAGTCTGTTAACGATTGAGATATTATAATTGATTTATTAATTAATAAAAAATATTTTAGCATCTTTTTTAATCATAAATTTATATCTTCTAATGAACTCCATTATTGTGATGAAGTTCTTAGGACCATTTAGTTTTGATAAAGAGAGGATTTATCGATTAGTCTTTAAATTTATTCATAACCAAATCATAGGTTGTTAATTAGGACGACAGCGTCTATCAAGCATAGGTCGCTATATGCCATATAGGTTGGTTGTTCTCTTAACCAACGAGTGTGGAGACACTGGTATGGCATACAGGTGAGATGTATGGATACATCGTCATTGAACGTGACCAACTCCAGATCATTCTACTGTTGAGCATGTCTCTGATGGGATATAGGTATAAGTGTCCCTTAGACCTAAGATCACCGTAGTGACTTATAAGCAACTCACTGTGCTTTGGTACCAGACTAACTAAATTTCTAATTCAACAATGAAAAGCTTCTGGGTATAGTAAAGTACTTGCAAAGTCAGAGTGTGATCAAGATGGAATTGACCACTTCAAGAGTTGGAGAAGAATGTATCACTATATTTTAATATAGCAAAACCTTAGCCAGGGTAATCCATCAGATGGATTTGATATTTTGAAATACAATATAGACAACCTAATTAGAATTGATAGTGGAACTCTTAGGTATCCTATGAGCATTATGGTCAAGAGGATGAATTATATGAAAACTATATTCACATGGGTTCTAAGGATGGTGTTTTACACCTTTCGACTTATCCAACCATCGGGTATCATTGCTAGATAGTTACTTCGATTGATACAGAAATTTGTTTCTATGTTACCGACTTAGATTCGAACCTATGAGGTCACACACATTAGAGTTCACATTTTGATCAGATGATTGATTAGCAATTTAGAATCATTTTAGAGTTAAATAATTAATACGATTGGTGTTTAACCTAGTGCAAGTGTTGCAAGAGGATCGATTAGCAATTTGATTGCTAATTGGATTAATTTGATTAAGTCAAAAAGTTAAGATTAAGTCTAATTAAATATGATTTAATTAGATTTGATTTGGACTTGATTGGATCAACTTCAATTGGCTTATTGGATAAGTCAAGTGCAAGGTGTTAGATATGTGTGCCCTAGAAGCTAGAATTGGCTGACATTTGTAATACACTTCTATGGGTAAAATTATAATTTTGATTATAAATAATAAAATAGAGTATTTTCTATCACAAATGTGTATTTAGTGTCTGTGATACATCCCTTGAGTTAATGGTAATGATAATTCTTATTTTCAAGAGTTGAAAATTTAAGACAAGAATTTTCATTATTAACTCATAAAATGCTCCAAACCATAGGATCATCATAAGGATGGTGATTGATCCAAAAGATTGGTGTACAATCACTTTTTTATAATAGATGAGTCTTGAGTCTATAGTGTAGAGATATTAGAGCGAGAATATAGGTACTCGTTAGAGAACGAGGGCACTGAGCGTGACCACCTCGAGCAGTCATAAGGAAGTCTACCTTCTCATCGATGACTGACTCAAAGCTACAGTGATGTGTTTGGTTCTTTAACCTAAGGTGCATCGACAGTTCACCTTAAGGGTGTTATAGTTTGACTACACCATGACTCGATCTCCTAGCCATTCGAAATCCTGAGGTGTATGTTGGCTATAGCATGTTCATTGTAGGAATTGGATTGCACCAAGAGGAATCTATCTACCTCGGTGGATGAAGAGCAGCCCTATGATAATCATGAGAATCAAGTCCATAAGCCCATGGCCATGGCAGAGTGAAATAATAGAAAGAGTTTCTATTAAGGTTTTCACATTGGACTTAAATCAAATGATTAAATCATATGATAGAAATTAGGGTTTGACGAGTTCACCTTAACCCTAATCTGATCGAAGCTCAAGATAGAAGAACTTAATCACACAAGTAGCTACACCAAGAGGTTTGTTTTTAGTTTTGATGAGTTACCACCATATACTACTAGGTCTCATTGGATGATTTTGGGAGCAATTAGAATGATTTAGATGATCGATCATTCTAGTTGTCTGAATCAAAAGAGTTCTGATCCATCGAAAGGAGTTTCGATGATGTCGATCATAAAGATCATGACATATCCCACTATCATACAGAACTGAACCTAATTGGGTCACACAAATAAGGGTTTAAATCTGGATATCATCAATTGGATTTATCCAGTTTAATTGATTTAAATTAGTTTCAATTAGGTTGAAGGAAATCATGCTAGCATACGATTGAGCCTAACATTCTCCTTCTATTATCATTATAAGTTATCTCAATTGAGCCAAATAAGTTTGTGCTCACTCAAGTACCTTTACTTGATCTGATTGAAGCTTGTCTAGGTCAGAAAAGGGTTGTCTTAATTTATGAGATAAATTTGAGACAACGTCTGCCATTTTTCATCACCTGCTAATTCTTGTCCTTTGACTTTGGTCAAACATTGACCTTTGATCCTTGGACATCTGGCCATGTGTCATGCACTTATTGGAGAGTAGATAGAGGCTTGTCCCCTTACTAGAAATTGGAAAGAAGGGGGCGTATGTCTAGGGAGGCATGCGCTCTTGGATAGGGATGCCTGGAGTCCCATACGGATGGGACTCCAGGTTGCTTCTTGGATTCTACTTAGGTGACCGCTAGCTATAGACTTTGACCAGTCCTGGGCACCATCTAAGGATGAATTAATGGGGCCCTCATCTGATTGGATCAAATGATGTCATCCCACCAATCAGATTTAGATCTGATTGCACAAAGCAACATGATTGGTCAGAATGATGTGGCACTGCATGGCACAGCAGGGTCTATATAAACCCTGTGTGCACCCAACTTTAATAGTATTTTCTCTTAGCCACACCCCAAGGCTATCCCTCTTCCTCCTTTATGCCATCCTCTAGTCCTCTCTCTCCTCTCCATGCCCAAGGCAAGTTGGGCTCCAATTTGGTACGATCCAGGCTAGAAAAAGCTGACAAGAAAGGAAGAAGGCAGCACTGCTACAGAGACGATAGCAGATCTTCAAAAAGAAATTTTGAAGATCCTCCAAATCAGATCCAGATCTAATTTTTGGAGAGGTGATAAAGAAGGAGAAGATCTTCAAATCTAGCCTATGTGGATATCGATAGAGGCCAAGCACTTGCATGGCTAGATCCAAAATCTCAGGCAATCAGTAGGATCATCAAAGGGTAATCAGATTACCCAACATCAAGGTATAAATTAAATTAGATTTAATTTATTTTTTATTTTTATTTATTAGATCTATAAAATCAAATCTAAAATATCTTATATCTAATCTAAATATATGAGAAAAATTTTTGAAATATCTCACTTGATCCGATTAGATCTTAACGAACCTAATCTAAAAAATCAAGATTTTTCCTTCAACTGGTATCAGAGCCAGATTATCTAAATTATTTAAATATAATTTTTATTTATTTTTAATTTAAAAATTAAGTGATTTTAGATGTCACATGAGATATGATTATATTTAAAATTAGAAAAAAAATAAAATTAAATAATATAGTTCTATATTCTACAATATGCATGACTAGTTGTAAAATAGAATAGTTCTATATGTAGTCTTGCATGATCATGATTTAATTATAATTTTAGATCTATTTATTTTTTATTTCTTGATGATTATAAATATTATAATAAGATCTAAAAAGTAAAAAATAAAATTATTTAATTTTTAGATCATATGAGATATGATGCATGCATGATTAGACTAGTTATAGAATAGTTCTATATAATTATCTAGATTAGAATTTATTTTGATGTGATCAATTTAAATCTAATTTTTTAGATAATTTAGATCTAAAAAATATGCATGATATAATACATGAGATGTATGCAAAATATGTATAAAGTTAGATCAATTTTTATATATGAGGTATATGATGTAGATCTAACTAGTTTTGTATATTTATATTTTTGATTAAGGCGTCCCCCTTGGTTGTCCAATCATAAGAATAAAGTAGGGTTTAAATGCTCTCTCCTCCCATTCGATGGGGTATTCTTATGATGTGTAAGGGTGCTGCGCATTTATCCTTAATCAGAAATCAAGAACTTACTTTCTGCAAAATCCTAGATCCTGAAATCATAGGATTTTATTTACATATTTTATTTATGAATCCTAATTTAATTAAGAATTAAGATTATAAAATATTAATTAGATCTAAAATTAAGAATTTTAGATCTAAGACATATTCATAATATTGAGTTCGGACTTGGGTAGCTCAATTAGGTCTAAGCAGTTGATCAAACTGAATCAAGAGTTGGTTAGATGGGATCAACAGTGCTTAAATTGATCAGCCTAATAGGATTAAGTCTAGATCAAGATTGAGTCACGTGAGTGATCAATCAAGCTAAAACCTAATTAGGCTCAGTGGTTAGAGTCTGAATTGTAGGCTAACCCGATTAGTTCTGGCTCAATAATTTGGTGTCTAAGGTAAGTTTGGCAGATACGACCGACTGATTTTTAATTGGGAGCTACTTAACTCGAATGCATTCTTATCGAGTTAATGGCATATTCCTTCCATCGGTCTCACTTACCTGACCATGTTTGTTGACTCAGTTCTAATCTGAGGTGATCAATAATCTGAGTTAACCCATGCCACTAGGTTAGTCATAATGGTTATGACTATGTCAAGTCTAGTTTAATAAGACCTAAATCAAATCTTCCTAAGAAAAGATTAAGTCTAAAGACTTTCACAATTGTAGATGTGCGGGCTCTTTTCGAGGTTGATTGTTCTCGACTGATTACAGTGGTTCAGTTGCATCGAAAAGATGCAACCATATCTATTAGACATTGGATGCTATGGGTTGGAGGATGAATTGGGCTCAATATTTTGGATACGGTGAGGGACTTAATTAGGAATTCAATCTGTGCAAATGATGGATCTAACTTAACTAAGGAGTGGATCAATATTTCAAGCATGGTGAGATTCATGAATTAGAGACCAAGTTTGGATGCACCATGATTAGAAAATCATTAAATAAGAGTTGTTCACTCATTGGCTAATCCATCACCAATAACTGTTAGGTGAGGTGATGAGTCAGTTGGTGGGACCACACCACCCACTAGAAATCATTAATTATGAAGATTTTTGCATCTCTACAGAGGGAGTGTAGGGATTCGAGAAAATAGTGGAAGCTAATTTATTTAAAAAATAAAATTTCTAAATAAATTGGTTAAGTCTTAATTACAATATCTAACTTGAAACTTTGATTCTCTATAGAAAAATATTTGCATCCAACCCACTAGCATGAATCCTGGACACCCATAGACTAACTGGACCCAATTTTAAGGATTGGCTCTAAAACTTCAAAATTATTTTGAGTTCCAAAAAGTTAACTCATGTATTAGACCAGGACCCTCCCACCTTACCAGCTCATCCATCCACTGAATAGAGAGTGTCTCTAGATAAGTGGATGGACGAAGATAACAAGGCTAGATATTACTTGTTGGGCTCGATGTCTGATGAAGTTCAGCGCCAACATGAAGATATCAGGACTATCCACCAAATATTGGCTCACCTACAAGAGATGTTTGATGAACAAAGTCATGTAGCCAAGTATCAAGTCACTAAATGACTATTCAAGGCTAAGATGCATGATGGGCAGTTTGTCCAAGATCATTATCTGATGACAATCAAGAACTTAGAAGAGCTTGAGAAGCTCGAAGTGAAGTTAGACTTGGATCTGCAGAATGATATAATTCTGCAATCCTTGACTAATGAATATGGGCAGTTCATCATGAACTATCATATGCATAAATTTCAAAATTTCTTAGCCGAACTTATGAACACGCTGGTTACCGTTGAGCTTTCTATGAAAGATTCTAAAGGCTCAGTGCTTACTATGGAATGGACTTCTTCCAAGAGAAAGCCTTTTCGAAGGAAGAAGAAGTCTGTGAAAAAGCAGAAGGTGGAAGGAGGAAAGAAGAAAAAGACAAAGCTGAAGAAGAAGGCCGCTGACAAAGAAAAGTATTTCCAATGCAACAATGATGGCCACTGGAAGCGAAACTGTCCTACTTACGTGGCCATCCTATAGAATAAGAAGGAGGCAGGTTTTTCTAGAGGTATGCTCATTATTGAGTCTAACCTTATGATTTCTTCTGCATCCAGTTGGGTGCTTGACTCTGGTTCTGGTGCTCATTTGTGCACTTTCATGCAGGATCTTGAGGATAGCAGGAGGCTAAGGGATGGTGAGATAATCCTGCATGTCGAAAATGGAGCAAAAGTTGCTGCCATGACCGTGGGAACATATCCTCTTCGACTACCATCTAGTTTAGACCTAGTTTTAAAAGACTGTTATTATGTGCCTGCAGCAAGCAGGAATTTGATTTCTATTTTTTGCCTTGCATTAGAAGGCTATGTAATTAGTTTTCTTAAAGACCATTATAATATTTTTTATGAAAAAAATAAAATTACAAATGGTTTCCTTATTAATGATCTTTATCAGTTACATATTGATGTATCTATTTTTAATATCGAGCAAAATGTGAATACCATGAAATGATCTAGAGATAGTCCAAATGATAGGTATCTATGGCACCTAAGACTAGGTCATATAGCAGAAGATAGGATTAACAAATTGGAGAAAATTGGGCTATTAAGTTCATTGACTTTCGAGTCGTATCTAGTTTGTAAATCTTGTCATCATGGCAAAATAACTAAGCTCCCTTTTGTAGGACATGGGGAAAGGGCTACGGATCTTCTTGCCTTAGTACATACTGATGTGTGCAGCCCATTTGATGTGCCAGCTAGAGGTAACTTTGTCTACTTCATAATCTTTACCGATGATTTATCTAGGTATGGATATGTGTATCTTATGTGACACAAGTTTGAAGCTTTTAAAAAGTTCAAGAAATTCAGATATGAAGTAGAAAAGCAAATAGAAAAATCCATTAAGGTTCTTCGGTCAGATCGAGGAGGCGAATATCTTAGTCAAAAATTCCTAGACTATCTTAAGAAAAATGGAATAGTCTCTTAATGGACTCCACCTGGAACACCTTAACTCAATGGAATTTTAGAATGGAGGAACCGGACTCTATTAGATATGGTCCGATCCACGATGAGCTTCACAGACCTCTTTGATTTTTTTTAAGAACACTATTTGTTAACTACAATATACTTACTGAATAGGATTCCTTCTAAAATTGTTCCTACCACACCGTATGAGATATGGCATGGTAAGAAACCAAGTCTAAGTCATCTTAGAATTTGGAATTGTCCGGCTCATGTCAAAAGACAACAAACGAATAAGTTAGACTTTAGGTCCTTTAGAGCTCGATTTATAGGATATCCTAAAGAGTCATTAGGATATTATTTCTACATTTCCGAAGATCACAATGTGATTCTGAGTCGACATGCCATCTTTCTTGAAAAATAGTTTATTCAAGATAGTGGCATTGGAAAGCAGATCAAGCTCGATGAGAAAGTCTCACAAGAGCAACGAGCTAAGGATCAAATGGAACCAAATCAGGTTAAGCCAATACAATCACTACCTCCTCCACCTCATAGATCGAAAAGTGTTTCCCATCCCTCTGAGAGGTACTTAGGTACTATTTTAGAGGAAGTAGAGAAAATATTCCTCCTAGGTAATGGGGTTCATGGTAATGATCCCAAAATCTATAACGAGGCGATATCGAATATCGACTCTGAGAAATGGTTAGAGGCAATGAAGTCAAAAATTGACTCGATGCACTCAAACCAAGTCTGGACCTTGGTAGATCCATCAGAAGGTATAGTACCTATTGGGTGTAAATGGATCTACAAGAGAAAGATTGGTGCAGATGAAAATGTGGAAACATTCAAAGCTAGATTAGTGGCAAAAGATTATAGTCAATGCGAAGGCATTGACTACCAGGATACTTTTTCGTCAGTAGCTATGCTAAAATCCATTCGCACATTGTTTGATGTTGCAGCCTATTTCGATTATGAAATATGGAAAATGGATGTGAAAATGACATTCTTAAATGGATATCTTAAGGAAGATATCTATATGGAACAGCCGCTAGGTTTCACATCCAGTGATGATGATCACAAGGTATGCAAGCAGCAAAGGTCCATATATGGACTTAAGCAAGCATCTCGGAGCTGGAACACTCATTTTAATGATGTGATCAAATTATTTGATTTCATCAAGAATGAGGAGGAGCCATATGTCTTTAAAAAGGTCAGTGGGAGTGCTGTTGTCTTCCTTGTATTGTACATGGATGACATCCTCGTTATTGGGAATGATATTCCCATGTTGACCATAATTAAAATATATTATCTAAAGAATTCTCCATGAAAGATCTAGAAGAAGCATCCTTTATTCTGGAAATTAAGGTCTATAGAGATAGACCGAATAGGATGCTAGGATTTTCACAAAAGATGTACATAGAGGAAGTGCTAAAGAGGTTTAGCATGGAAAACTCTAAGAGGGGATTGGTACCCTTCAGACATGGCATTCATCTTTCCAAAAAGATATGCCCTAGCACACCTAAGGAAATAGAACACATGAGCAAGATCTCTTATGCTTCAGCAATAGGGAGCCTTATGTATACCATGTTATGTACACGACCTGATGTAGCCCATGCTGTGAGTGTCACAAGTAGATATCAGTCGAATCTAATGAAGAATACTGGACTTCTATGAAATGTATCCTTAAGTACTTGAGAAGAACTAAGAATATGTTGTTAGTCTTTGGTAATGGAGAACTCCAAGTCCAGGGGTATACAGACTCGGATTTTATGTTCGATGTAGATGATCGAAACATCTGGGAGTCTATTTGTGTGCAATGGTGGAGCTGTCAGTTGGAAAAGTTTCAAATAGACAGTAATAATAGATTCCACCATGGAAGCAGAATACATCACTACGTCAAAAGTTTGCCATAGAAATTGGAGTGATGCCATCAGATGCCATTTCTCTGTACTGCGACAACAATGGTGCCAAAGCCCTTGCTAAAGAGCCAAGGTCTCACCAAAAATCCAAGCACATCAAGCGGCAATACCACCTCATCCATAATTAACTCGAGAAGGGATACGTCAAGGTCAAGAGAGTCGACTCCGCAGACAATGCGGTGGACCCGCTTACAAAGTCGTTGGGCTAGCAGAAGATCGAAGCCCACCTTGAGAAGATGGGACTTAAATTTGTAGACAATTAGCTTTAGGTCAAGTGGAAGTTTCTTAGATATGTGTGCCCTAGAAGCCAAAATTGGCTGACACTTGTAATACACTTCTAGGAGCAAAATTATAATTTTGACTATAAATAATAAAATAGATTATTTTCTATCATAAATGTGTATTTAGTGTCTGTGATACATCCCTTGAGTTAATGGTAATGATAATTCTTATTTTCAAGAGTTAAAAATTTAAGACAAAAAATTTTCATTATTAACTTATAAAATGCTCCTGACCGTAGGATCATCATGAGGATGGTGATTGATCCGAAAGATTGGTGTACAATCACTTTTTTATAGTAGATGGGTCTTGACTCTACAGTTTAGAGACACCGGAGCAAGAGTACAGATACTCATTAGAGAACGAGGGCACTGAGCATGACCATCTCGAGCAGTGATATGGTAGTCTACCTTCTCATCGATGACTGACTCGAAGCTGTAGTGGTGTGTTTGGTTCTTTGATCTAAGGTGCATCGATAGTTCACCTTGAGGGTGTTAGAGTTTGACTACACCATGACTCGGTCTCCTAGCCATTCGAAATCCTGAGGTGTATGTTGGCTATAGCATGTTCATTGTAGAAATTGGATTGCACCAAGAGGGAATCTATCTATCTCAGTGGATGAGAAGCAGTCCTATGATAATCATGAGAATCAAGTCCATAAGCCCATGGTCATGGCAGAGTGAAATAATAGAAAGAGGTTCTATTAAGATTTTCACATCGGACTTGAATCGAATGATTAAATCATATGATAGAAATTAGGATTTGATGAGTTCACCTTAACCCTAATCTGATCGGGGCTGAAGATAGAAGAACATAATCACACAAGTAGCTGCACTGAGAGGTTCATTTTTAGTTTTGATGAGTTGCCACCATATACTGCTAGGTGTCATTGGTGGATTTTGGGAGCAATTAGAATGATTTAGATGATCGATCATTCTAGTTGTCTGAATCAGAAGAGTTCTGATCCATCAAAAGAAGTTTCGATGATGTCAATGATAAAGATTATGACATATCCCATTACCATACAGAACTGAATCTAATTGGATCACACAAATAAGGATTTGAATCTAGATATCATCAATTAGATTAACCCAATTCAATTGATTTAAATTAGTTTCAATTAGGTTCATGGAAATCATGCTAGCACAGGATTGAGCCTAACGTTCTCCTTCTATTATCATTATAAGTTGTCTCGACTGAGCTAAATAAGATTGTGCTCACTCAGATACCTTTACTTAGTCTGACTAGAGCTTGTCCAGGTTAGAAAAGGATTGTCTTAATTTATGAGATAAATTTGAGACAACACCTACCATTTTTCGTCACCTGCTAATTCTTATCCTTTGACTTTGGTCAAATGTTAACCTTTGACCCTTGGACATCTGCCCATGTGTCATGCACTTATTGGAGAGCAGATAGGGGCTTGTCTCCTTAGTAGAAATTGGAAAGAAGGGGGTGCATGCCTAGGGAGGCGTGCGACCATGGATAGGGATGCCTAGTCTTGGGCACCATCTAAGGATGAATTAGTGGGACTCTCATCTTATTGGATCAGGTGATATCATTTCATCAATCAAATTTAGATCTGATTGCATAAAGCAACATGATTGGCCGGGTGATGTGGCATTGCATGGCGTAGTAGGGTCTATATAAACCCTATCCGTGCCCAATCTTAACAGAGTTTTCTCTTAGCCACACCCCAAGGCTACCCCTCTCCCTCCTCCATGCCATCCTCTAGTCCTCTCTCTCCTCTCCACGTGCAAGGCAAGTTGGGCTCCAGTTTGGTGCAATCCAGGTAAGAAAAAGCTAACGAGAAAGAAAGAAGATAGCACTACTGCAGAGACGACAGCAGATCTTCAAAAAGAAGTTTTAAAGATCCTCCAAATCAGATTCAGATCTAATTTTTGAAAGATGATAAAGAAGGAGGATCTCTAGATCTAGCTTGAGTGGATATCGGTATAGGCCAGGCGCTTGCGTGGCTAGACCCAGAATCTCAGGCAATTAGCAGGATCATCAAAGGATAATATGTAAAAATAGAAAGAGAAAAGGGTGGGGCGTGAGGATTAGTGGTGCAAGGAATAGTGAGTCCTAGTCGACTCCTTTTTGACTTGGTCAAACAAGATCTTTTAACTAAATAAAAACAAAAGTAAACCAACCTAATTAAATAAGATCCTAATCTATTTAAAAGCTTAATTAATTAGATTAAATTAGATTTAATTTTAATTTAATTATTTTAATCAAATTAGAAAATTGGATTGACCCGAGTCCTAGTTAGACTAGGACTAGTTCTTCCTTGTGAAGGAGAAATACTGATTTCTCGAATCAGATTTGTTCAGATCTGATCGAATCAAGAAAAATATTTTAAAAATTTTTCTTATATATTTAGATCAGATCTGAGATGCTTCAAATCTAATTTTATAAATCTAATAAATAAAAATAAAAAATAAATTAAATCTAATTTAATTTATACCTTGATGTTGGGTAATCTGATTATCCTTTGATGATCCTGCTAATTGCCTGAGATTCTGGGTCTAGCCACGCAAGCGCCTGGCCTATACCGATATCCACTCAAGCTAGATCTAGAGATCCTCCTTCTTTATCATCTTTCAAAAATTAGATCTGAATCTGATTTGGAGGATCTTTAAAACTTCTTTTTGAAGATCTGCTGTCGTCTCTGCAGTAGTGCTATCTTCTTTCTTTCTCGTTAGC
>QRFJ01000063.1:1081125-1166763 GCA_006176705.1 Cocos nucifera
TCTTCCTTTTTGTTATATGGAAGTTTGTTGAAAGACCAAGTTAAAAGGAGAATTAGTTTTGCTTAAGGATTCTATGAGATAGAATCCTTGTCAACCAAAAACTTTTTCCATAAGTGTGTGGACCTATCCTTCCTTATTTTCTTTGATTTTCATGGTAAAAGAGGATATTTTTTTGTGCACCCCCCATGCTGGTCCACGATAGAAAAAAAGGTGGCGGCACCCAAGAGTTGGGTACCCCAACAACTTCCCTTATTTGGTCCTTCCTAGTCTAGGTTCTTGACCTAACTTGGACTCTATATATTTTTTTTTTAAGGAGAATTTTTTGTTGAAATTTTTGTGAATTATATACATTTTAGAGCCCTCTTTGGTGTAGAAAAATCAAAGAAAAATTCATCTAGATCATGGAGATATTGAAAACACAAATCCGAGTGTCTAGAAAAAGAACAAAGAAAAAGAAGAGGGTCTTCTTCCAGGGTTTTTGTTCTAGATCTCTTCCTCCTTTTTTGTGAGCTTTTGAGAGGTGTCTCAATATCACAAATCTTTCTCTTTTCTTTTGGTATTTTAGAGTATCCAAGTTTTGAAGAAGGAAGCATCGGATCAACAGTCGAAGAGAAATCAGCACAGTGCTAGCATACTGTGCTGATTTCCTGCATCAGGATCTCTGATCATATTCATGGGCTCGTGTGGATGACTCCTAGAGGCTAGATATGTATGTCACTTGTGACTTCATCCTCAAGCTCAGATCAGCAAGTTAGAACGTTTAACTTGCTTAGGTAATAGATCTGATCTATTAACTTCATACCTGCATTTGATGTAGTATAGATCTAGGTTGATTTGATCAACCTTTTCTTTCTTATTTGATTTTAATTTTTGATTTAATATCATGCCTTGATCATATAATAGATCTATGATCTAGGTATTTACATATATATTTAAATAAATATTTAATTTATTTAAGTCTTTTGCTGTATAATCTTGAAAATGTTTCAAGATCTATCCATGAAATCTTAGATCCGGTTCCTTCAATTATATGATAACACTTTGCAACTTTTCAATTTGTAATACTACTGCCTGGGTATTAGATATCAGAAGTTCTTATCATATTTATAATTTGATGCAGGATTTATGGATCAGTAGGAGATTTGGTGAATGCGAGAGATTCCTGAATGTTGGAGATGGAAGACAAGTTCTAGTTCTAGCTTTAGGAATCATGAACCTTGTAATCAATTCTCATAGAGTTATTCTTAGTGATTGTCACTTTTGTCCAAGTTTTTTATTGAATATAATTTTTGTAGGCCTTTTGGCCAAGAACAATTATTATTTAATAAAAGCAAATTTTTGTGATATAATTTTGAATCGTGTTACAGCTTATGTTGGATAATTGAATAATGAAATTTATCTATTATCATAGCCTATTAACATAGTCCAAACCTTTGGTAAATATTTTAGAATAGATGAAATGTTAGATGTCTACCTTTGGCATTGTAGGCTAGGTCACATCAACAAGAATAGAATAAACAGGTTGGCTCAAGAAGAAATTCTTGAGGTTAGTGATTGTGAATCACTTTCGACCTATGAGTCCTATCTCCTTGAAAAAATAACCAAGTCACCTTTTATTGGAAAGGATGAACGAGCTAGTGAACTCTTGGATCTAGTACATATTGGTGTATGTGGACCCATGAGTAGAAGTACTAGAGGTGCATATTTCTACTTTATAACCTTCATAAATGATCTATCAAGGTATGAGTATGTTTATTTAATGAAGCATAAGTCGGAGTCATTTGAAATGTTCAAACTATTCCATAATAAGGTTGAAAAGTAAACTAGGAAGAGTATTAAAATTCTTCGATCTGATCGAGAAGGTGAGTACAATTTTAGTGAATTTTTGATATATCTTAGGAAGAACAGAATTCTCTCCCAATGGACTCCTCCTAGAACACCATAACATAATGGTGTGTTTGAACGAAGGAATTGAATCCTATTGGACATGGTTCGATCTATCATGAGGTTTATCGATCTACCAATCTTCCTCTGAGGATATGCGCCTGGGTCAGCTTATTATATTCTGAATAAGATTTCAAGTCTATTTCTAAAATGCCATATGAGATGTGGACAGGGCGTAAGCCAATACTCTCACACCTTAGAGTTTGGGGGTATCCAACTTTTGTCAAACATTTAGTAATGGACAAGCTCGAACCTAGGTCTGACAAGTGTAGCTTTATAGGATACCCAAAAGAGATCAAAGGATATTATTTCTACCTAGCTGATAAACAAAAGGTGCTTGTTAGCCTTAAGATAGTCTTTTTAGAAAAGGAGTTTCTTTGTGAAGAGACTAATGCCTCTAAGGTCAAGCTTGAGGAAGTTTGATAGGTGGAAAAACTGATACAAGTGCTGAACCTAAACTAGATTTGATTTGATCAAACCTAGAGCCTACTAAACCTACACCCTTAAGGCGATCTGGTAGTGTACCACGTCAGCTGGATAGATACTATAATATTTTGGTCTGGGATGATGATCCTATCAAACTCGATGAGAATGATGAGGATCCAATCACCTACATGGATGCAATGTAGAGATTCGACTCTGAAAAATGGCTTGAGACCATAAGATCCAAAATGGAGTCCATGAAGGTCAATGATGTATCAATATTAGTTGATCCATCTGAAGGGATAAAATCCATAGGGTGTAAGTGGGTCTTCAAAGAAAAAAGAGGTGCTGACGAAAAGGTGGAGACCTATAAAGCCCATCTGATTGCCAAGGGATATCATCAATATTATGATATTGACTAAGATGAGATGTTTTCTTCTGTGATAATACTCAAGTTCATTTGGATCATGCTTGCGATAGCCGTGCATCTGAACTATGAAATTTGGCAAATATATGTGAAAATAGCTTTTCTAAATGGAGTGCTGGCTGAAGAGGTGTATATGATACAACCTGAATGTTTCACATCCACAGATAAGTCTAAGATGTGCAAGCTTCAAAGATCTATTTATGGACTAAAGCAGGCATCTCGAAGTTGAAACATACATTTTAATAGGACGATCAAGACGTATGGCTTCATTAAGAACAAAGAAAAACCCTGCATATATAAGTGGGCTAATGGTCTAGTAGTTGCATTCCTCGTTTTGTATGTGGATGATATTCTCTTAATCAAAAATGATGTCCCTACATCATAAAGAATAAAGATTTGGCTATCATCACAATCCTCCATGAAGAATCTGGGAGAAGCTTCCTACATCCTAGGGATGAGATCTATAAAGATAGATCTAAAAGGTTTCTTAGATTATCCTAGTCCACGTACATTGATACTATGCTGAAGAGGTTCAGCATGAAGAATTCTAAGAAGGGCTATCTACCGATAGGCCATGAAATTTTTCTCTCAAAGAGGGATTATTTGATAATACCTCAAGAGAGAGAGAGCATATGAGTAGAATTTCATATGCTTCAAAAGTGGGTTTTATTATGTATGCCATGACATGTACGTGACAGATGTGGCATACTAACTAGGGATAGTAAGTAGATACCAATTTGATCCAGGAGAGAACCACTGGAAGGTTCTTAAAACCATCATGATGTATTTGAGAAATACAAAGGACCAATGGCTTGTTTATGGTGAATCAAACTTCAAACTTATGGGATTTACAGACTTGATAGAAACACGATGTAGTCGTTAAGACACCGTATTTATCAGTTTAATCCAACTTCTTAAAATAATTAAAAATATGTAGATAGCAGTGAGTCGGATCGAATCCATAGGAAAGGTAGTGTTTTTAGATTTAAAATCTTTGATTTTCTTAAAAGAAAAAGCAAAGGATTTGAAAATAGAATTTGAAGTCGAAAATTTAGAATTGCGAAGTGGAAATTAAATTATGCAGAAAAGTAAACTTAGTACTAAGATCTACTAGTTAGATATTAGCATCTACTTGCAGAAAAATAAAAAGCAATAATTAAAATATAGAAATTAAATTACAATAAAAATAAAAAGTTGAAATTAAAGTGCAATAATAAAATTTTTATTAATTAAAATTTTAGAATTTAAATACATAAAATTTAAAAATAAAATAAAATAAAATAGCTTGATCTCTGATCTTGCATCAGCATGGATGGAAAGATGGTGTAGAAGCTCTACTTTTTCTCTCGGTATCTGTTGTCTCGAAGCAGCCATTAACCCAGAGCCTAGCTTCACCCTATACCAAGGCTTCACCTTGATTGGAGATGTTTGTTTTAAAGATCTGGAGGTCCTTAAATAGATGTTGGAGGGCTGGAGGATTTTCTTCTGGGCAATGTGGGACTAAGGGCTATTTTAATTATGAAAATAGGAAGAAATTCAAGTAAAATTTGGATTAAAATAGCTCCTGAACAAATTCTGTTGAGTTCTTTTAATTCTAGCCGTCAGATGGTGATCCGATGCTTCCAAAAATACCAAAAATGGATGTGCAATGGCCCAGATCAAGTCGAATTAAATTCTGACCATTGCATCATGCTTGATGGAGGAAATTAGGCCATTGATCACGTGCCTAAGAGTTTGATCACCATCGAGAGCTTTCTGGACCATCGGATTGAAGCTGGAATCAAGCGCTGCCGTCTAATGGTGATCTGGATGAAATCAAAAATCAAATCAGAGTTGGAATAAACCTTAACCGTCCGATCTTTACCACAAGCAACCACCACTACATGATCAAGCATTTTCTATTCCCATGGACCGTGTGGATCGACCGCACCGCACACCATAGCCAATCAGTGCTCCTATCACCGAGTGAAAAGACCAAAATACCCTATAAGCCATGATGGATTTTCTGTAAACCCTTTAAGGCTCTAGGTCCACCACGTGGCAAGCTTTGATTTGCCCATTTTTGCTGAGCTGGCAGTTTACACTGTGTTGTAGACAGGTGGGTGGCTTCTGGGCTTGAGTTGCCTAGCGTGGCTAGCTTGGCAAGCTGGCTCGATCGGCTTGACTCAGCACGTTTGGATGTGCCGACTGCTACGGCATGGAGGTTTGAACCGACTGAGCCGTATGTTATTTCTTATTTAATTTTTTAATTTTTTTTTATTTTATTTCTTTAGAAATTCATATATTTTTATTTTAGCTCCATTTTGCTTGAAACTTATTTCATTATGATAAAAAGAATAAGCTCTTTCCATTGATATTAAAATTTTATTTTTTATTTTTATTATTTTTTTAATTAATTTTTTAATTAATAAAAATATGAATTTCTCAAAAATATGTATCAATTAATTATTAATTCTTAAAAATAAGCATAAATTAATTGATAATTTGATGCTTTTATAGGTAAATTTATGATACTTATCACACCCCCCAACTTAAGCTTTGCTCATCCTCGAGTAAAGAAAGAATTTAGTTTTAAATACCTTTTAACTTTAGAGTTTCAAATTTTATCTAAGCAGTTTTCAAAATGATCATTAATATTCAGTAGAGCTTAAGTGAGATATATCATTGGGGTATTAATACTTATCAATAAAAAAATTAAGTAAAGAATATTAAATTTTTCTAATTTTTTTCTAAATTATCCTACTTTTATCTTTGATTTGTCTAAACTTTCATATAGACAAGTGTATTGCTACTTCCGCCCTTCATTTATTGATTTTTATTTTCACATTGTCCACTTTTTGATGTAAATATCATTGCTTACTTAGGCAACGGGACCCAGTTACTCGATGGAAAATCAATATTTTTTATTTTTTTTATTTTTTTTAATGTTGTACCACTATGGAGTGTCTTAATCTCTTAAGCTTTCTATTTGATCCATGTAGTGAGTCTTGGGCCAATGACTCTCAAACCAGTTGGCTTTAGGACACTAGGTATAGAATATCCCTCGAACTTACTAGCTCGAATCAAATAGGCTATGAGTTAAGACTAGCTTTATAATGAGCTTCTTTATCCTTTCCATCTTTTGACATGAAACTCAATGCTTGCTTAGGCAAAGAGGCCCGATTACTCAGTGAGAAGTATTTGAAAACTATTTTATTTAATTTTTTATATGAAAACTTTTTTATTTAATTTTTTTATATAAAAAAATATATAGTTACCCTACACAAGCCTATAAAAAGTAGACTTTTCTTTGATGCTAGTAGAAAAAATTAGAAATGCTCCAAGAAAAAAATTTTTATGTTCTAGACTTAATTTTTTATTAAATTTTTTTAATACTTGATTTCTCAATATCTCGCAGATTCTTTGATCTGTGCATCAATTTTCTTTTAAAAATTCTTAGTTTAATTCGATTCTTAAGCATAATCAGATGTCTAAATACTAAATACTAGCTTTTTTAAGGATTTAAAATTTTAAAATTTTTATTTTCTCCCCTCCAACTTAATCGACATTGTCCTCAATGGAAAAAAAAATAAAGAATGTAATAAAGAACATGAAAGAATACACCTGACTATATTTTTGGTCTAGCATATGCCTTTAAAAATTTGGGCTCTCCCTCCAACTTATTCAAATTATCCTAAAAAGAAAATAAATTAAAAAGATAAATTTGATAAAAATTAAATATTGGGTTGCCTCTCAACAAGCACTAAGTTTATCATCTTCAGTCAGACACAATGCAACTTACTATACTATGTCAAATATTGGATTGACAAATTCTAATGGTTTTGGATTGTCAATCTCAGAAAGTTGATTTATAATCTAATTATTGATATATTCACTGTTAATTTTAGGGACATAATTTGTGATCCCATTCTCAGACCCATGTTTATTAAGAATTTCTCCTATATATTCTTCTAAAATGCTCATGAATTGAGTTTTTGTATTAGGAGTTAAGTTTGACTCAATGGGTGCTGGAATGGTGATTAAAGGTGATTTTAATTTTGGAGGTAAATTAATGTGATCTTGCTTAAACAACTCTATTGATATTTCATTACATGCCTCTTGATTTTTATAAGAAGAATCGGCTTCTAGGGTTGAAGGAAATAGGACATTAGGTTTATAAGTCTTAGGTAAATCATATATTCTCTTTTTCTCTTTTTTTATCTCATTTAAACTAGAACTAGCATCAGTACTAATTCTTGGCTCAGGTTCTTCTATGTGATTAGTCTCAGTACTAATCAATTTTTCTAAATTTTTATTTTGGCTAGCATCAGTACTAGCCTCTTTCACCTAGTCTTGGTATGGGTCCATAAGAATCCTATAGCTTTTAAGTTCAGAAATTACTTTGGCATTCTCTAATTGGAGATTCTTAAGTGAGATGTTAAATTGATAACTTGGTCCAGGTAGTTGGTGGACATTAGGTTGATTGTTTGAAATTGGTAGGCTCGGTAATTGATCTAGTTTTCTCCTCATGTTAGACTTAACTAATTATCCTATTTCAACTTCTAGCCTAGTGATAGATTGCTGTTGAGTCAGAATCAATTATTGAAGTTGGTTAAATCTATCATCAGCTAGATTGGTCTATTGAGGAGGTGGGTATGAGGTCTGATTATGATATGGTGGCTAAAAAGGCTTACTAGGCTGACCTCTGTTATAAGTATAGTTCTGGTATTGAAGTCTATTTTGATAATTTTGTACTGATGGAGTTTGGGTCTGAGCCTGAGTTTGTTATGATTTTTAAGAAAAATTTGGATGGTTTCTCCAGCCAGAGTTATATGAATTTGAAAATGGATCATTAACCGGCTTGGAGTAGCCTTTAGCAGCTTGGACTTGTTCTTGGATAAAAGATGAAAATTGTGCAGTCATAGGACATTCACTCACATGATGGGTTGGGCTAGCACAGATTGAACAAATCTTCTGATAATTAGAAGATGATGTGAATTATGCAGGAGATTGTTGACCTAGGGTTAGGACTTGATCTAATTTCTGAGCAAGAAAGTCCACTTTATTTATCAAATTTGAATCAGTCTTAGGACTAGATTCTAGATGTTTAAATTCATGGATCCCTACCCAGGTTTGGTAGAAAGACAATGAAGCATGGTTAATTGAGTTTTCACTCAGGATTTCAAATAAGGTATAAGCTTCATCCTCACTCTTGTTCATGAATGCACCTCCACAAGATGTATCTACTATCTGTCTATATTGGTCTCTTAAACCCTCATAGAAAGCTTGAACTATTTGCCACTTAGATAGACCATGGTATGGGCATTTTCTAAGAAGTTCTTTAAGTCTCTCCCATGACTCGTGAATCTGTTCTCCTGGAAGCTGAGCAAATTCAGTGATAGCTTGCCTCATAATATTGGTTCAGCCTATGGGATAATTTTTTTAAGAAATTCACTTTGCAAGTCAGCCCAAGTTTTAATTGGTCTTCCTAAGCTAGTACTTGGCTTTATCTTTTAATGATAAGAGAAATAAAATTTGTCTGAGGGCATCATTAGTTAAATTTTGAATTCTCACCGTAGAGCGGATTTCTAAGAATTCATCCAGATATTTATAAGAATCTTCATTGGTGTTCCCATAGAAAGATGGAAGCATCTAGATTGTAGTTGTCTTGATCTCATAGTGGGTAGCATGAATTTTAGGTAATTAGATACAAGTCGATGGGTTATAGGTGGAAGAAATAAAGTATTCCTTCATCTGCTTGGGTGATTCTCTAAAATTTTCAGCCATTTGATTATCGAATTTAATACAATTCAGCCTTTTAATTTTATGGTTGGGTTCAACTAGATCAGGTAAAGCGATTTTCTACCATGCATGCACTAGTGCAACCCTAATGTGTGGTTCAAAAAAAATTTAGAATTAATTTTTTTAATTATTTTATTAAATTAAAAATTAATTTTTTAAAATTATTTTATTTATTAATTTTATTTAAATTAATTATTATTTTTAATATTTTTTAGTTAGTTTAATTTAATTTTTATTTTAATTTATTTTATTTTATTTTTAGAGGAGAAAGGAGAAGAAAGAAAGAAAAGTTCTAAAGAAGAGGTCCTAAGGAGTTCTAGAACTAAGAAGAGAGAGAAGAATTAGGTTTAATTAGGTTTGATGTTGGTTAGCAATCAGATTGATCAATCAATTCTGACATGGTTATCCTAGATGTAGACAGCTCCTAACTGCCAAGGTCACCTTCAAGCCCTCCAAGTGTAAGATCAACCAATCAACTAGCCAGATAAGTGTAAGGTCGGTGGGAGTACCCCCATTGTTTGCCTTAGACACCAATTATGTTTGGCCAGGTAAGCTAACAGAACTAATTAGAAACCACCTTCTTTCGAGCCTAGTCATCCCTGAACTACTTTCTTAGACATCAGTCAAATTGACGAACCCTAACCTAGTTCAACTCTTAGGATTTGTTGTCCTATTAAGCTCGAGTTCCTAGGGCTGATGTCTAATTGATTTTAAAATTAAAGGCTTAGGTCAATGCAAGATGCTGGTTGGTTGTTTGTGAACCAAGGAAGGGTGATCAAATCCCCACCTTATCTTGTTTAATTTGGTTGTGCCCTTAATTTGGTTTAATATGAATATGCATAAAAAATTTTCAATCAAAGGATTCTATGCAATTTAAACTAGATGCATGCAACTAATTGAATTCTGAAAGGCTTACCTTGCCTCCAGCAATCATCAAAAAAAATAAAAATAAAAATAAAAATAATATGATGCATGCTCTAAGCAGTTAAGATTTCTAATCTTATCGTAAGATTTTTAATTAGATTTAAATAAATATTTTTTAAAATTAATTTAAAATAAATAAATAAATAAATAAAATATAAAGAAAAGAGAACTAGGATTAGGATTGATCTCACTAAGCAAAACTTCTGATTATTTTTGCTCCTTAATCTCTTTTTCTATAAAATAATAAAAAAAATAGCAAGCAATATTTATAAGAAAATAAAAATTTTATTTATAATTTATTCATAGAAAAATCAAAGAGATCAAAAATTTAATGTTCGTGCCTTCTTCGGTAATGGCACCAAAAACTTGATAGGAATGCGATGTAGTCGTTAAGACACCATGTTTATCAGTTTAATCCGACTTCTTAAAATAATTAAAAATATGTAGATAGCAGTGACTCGGGTCGAATCCATAGGAAAGGTAGTATTTTTAGATTTGAAATCTTTGATTTTTTTTAAAAAAAAAGAAAAGGATTTGAAAATAGAATTTGAAGTCGGAAATTTAGAATTGCGAAGTGGAAATTAAATTATGCAGAAAAGTAAACTTGGTACTAAGATCTACTAGTTAGATCTTAGCATCTACTTGTAGAAAAATAAAAGCAATAATTAAAATATAGAAATTAAATTATAATAAAAATAAAAAGCTAAAATTAAAGTACAATAATAAATTTTTCATTAATTAAAATTTTAGAATTTAAATACATAAAATTTAAAAATAAAATAAAATAAAATAAAATAGCCTGATCTCTGATCTTGGATCAATATGGGTGGAAAGATGATGTAGAAGCGCAGCTTTTCCTCTCGGCACCAGTTGCCTCGAAGCAGCCATTAACCCAGATCCTGGCTTCACCCTGTACCAAGGCTTCACCTTGATCGGAGATGTCTGTTTTGAAGGTCTGGGGATCCTTAAATAGATGTTGGAGGGCTGGAGGATTTTCTTCGGAGCATTGTGGGACTAAGGACTATTTTAATCATGAAAATAGGAAGAAATCCAAGTAAAATTTGGATTAAAATAGCCCCTGAATAAATTTTGTTGAGTTCTTTTAATTCTAGCCATTAGATGGTGATCCGATGCTTCCAAAAATACCAAAAATGGACGTGTAATGGCCCAGATCAAGTCGAATTAAATTCTGACCATTGGATCATGCTTGATGGAGGAAATTAGGCCATTGATCATGCGCCTGAGAGTCTGATCACCGTCGGGAGCTTTTTGAACCATCGGATTGAAGCTGGAATTAAGCACTACCGTCCGATGGTGATCTGGGTGAAATCAGAAACCAAATCAGAGTTGGAATAAACCTTGACTATCCGATCTTTACCATAAGCAACCACCACCGCACAATCATGCATTTACTATTCCCATGGACCAGCCGCACCGCACATCGTAGCCAACCAGCACTCCTATCATCGAGTGAAAAGATCAAAATGCCCTATGAGCCATGATGGATTTTCTATAAATCCTTTAAGAGTCTAGGTTTACCATGTGGCAAGCTTTGATTCGTCCGTTTTTACTGAGTTGGCGATTCACACTGTGCTGTAGACCGATGGATGGCTTCTAGGCTTGAGTTGGCTAGTGTGGCTGGCTTGGCATGCTGGCTCGATCAGCTTGGCTCAGCGCGTTTGGATGCGTTGGCTGCTGCGGCATGGTGGCTTGAGTCGGCTGAGCCATATGTTATTTCTCATTTATTTTTTTAATTTTTTTTATTTTATTTCTTTAGAAATTCATATCTTTTCTATTTTAGCTTCGTTTTGCTCAAAACTTATTTCGTTGTGATAAAAAAAATAAGCTCCTTCTATTGATATTAAAATTTTATTTTTTATTTTTATTATTTTTAAGTTAATTTTTTAATTAATAAAAATATGAATTTCTCAAAAATATGTATCAATTAATTATTAATTCTTAAAAATAAGCATAAATTAATTGATAAATTAATACTTTTATAGATAAATTTATGGTACTTATCAAGACTCCAGTTTCCAATCTTATCATGATGATAGCAAAAGTATATCGGGGTATGTGTTTATCCTTAATGGTAGAATTGTCTGCTGGAAAAGTTTCAAGCAGCATACCATGGCCGATTTAGTATACGAGATGGAGTATGTTATTGCATCAGATACTGGCAAAGAAGCAGTGTGGCTAAAAAATTTCATCAGCGAGCTCGGAGTAGCACCTTTCCTAGATGGTCCAGTTCTGCTCTTCTGCGATAGCTTTGGAGCCATACCTCAGGCAAAGGAACCAAAGGCACACCAGTGGATGAAGCATATTCTGTACAATTTCCATCTTGTTTGGAAGATCATGGATCGAGGTGACGTTGATCTTCAAAAAATCGATGGGAAGAAGAACCTAACTGACCCATTCACTAAAGCCATTATGGTGAAAAAGTTCGATGACTTCAAGTAGAAAATGGATATATGATACTATATCGATTGGCTTTAGGCCTAGTGGAAGATTATTTAAAATAGTGTCCCAAAACCAATCGTCAGTCTATTGATGATTGAGCTATTTTATATAATTATATATGAATTATTAATTAAATAAAAGTTATTCTAGTTTTTTTGTCATAAATCTTTCATCTTCTAATGAACTCCTATATTTTGTGATGAAGTTCTTAGGACTATTTAGATTCGACAAAGAAAAATTTATCATTTAGTTCTTAAAATAGTTCTCAACCAAATGATACGTTGTCATCAAGGACGATAACATTTATTGAGTATAGGTCGTTATGTGCCATATAGATTGGTTGTCCTCTTAACCAAGGAGTGTGGAAACACTGGTATGACATGCAGGTGAGATATAAGGGTACATCTGCGCTGAACATGACCAACTCTAGAGCTTTTTTGCTATCAAGAATTGCTCTAATAGAATATGGGCATAAGTATCCCTCTGACCTGAGATCACTATGGTGACTTCCAAGCAACTCACTGTGCTTTAGTACCGGACTACATGAATTTCTAATTTAGTGATGAAAGATTTCTGGGTACAGTCAAATACTTGAGAAGTTAGTGCATGAGTCAAGATGGGATTGACCACTACTGAACTCAGGAGCTATGTTCAATAGTATTTCAATTTGGCAAAGCCTTGGCCAAGGTAGTCCTAGTGAGGGGTCACAGGACTAAATGCTTTGAGATACGATTTAGATGTATCTTTCAGGGTTGATAGTTTAACTCTGAGTCATCCTCATACATAGAGGTCAAAAGGGATGAATTATGTGGTAACCATATTTATGTAGGTTCTGAATATTATGATTGCACTATTCAGTCTATCTGAATATCGGATACCATTGCTAGATGATCACTTTGATTAGTACAGAAAATTGATTCCTGTGATACCAGCTTAGGTTCGAGCCTACTGGGTCACACACACTAGAGGTTCCTACCCAATCTAATGGCTGATAAAGAAAAGTTTAATTAGTAATTTAATCACTAATTAACTCAATTTGATTGAGTAATGGTTTATGGTTCAAGTCCAATTGAATTGGATTCAGTTGGATTTGGCTCGATTAGGTTATGAGATGACCTAATCACCAAGAAGGTTTGATCTCTGATTTGATCAGGGATTGGGCTTGATCAATTTCTAATTTTATTAGAATTTAATTAAACCTAATTAAGACTAATTTGGTTGAATTTAATCTGGTCTAATTGGACCTAGCCAAATTAGTTTGGATTGGGTCTTAACTGGGTAAGGTTTGAAAGACTATTTTGACTAGTCTTATGCACCATATCATCCTGATCTTATGCCCAACCTTTTCTCCATTAGAATTGAGAATTCTCATGAAGAAATCCATGCACAAGAGGATGCATGCCCTTCCTTCTCATGTCCTTAAGTGGATAAAATCAAATGGTTACTATTTGAATTAAAATGGAGCTTGAATTCGAATAAGCAACCACCTGATCCTTATCCCTCCATATGCTTTCTACTCTATTTGGCATAGATTAAAAAGAGTTTTGTGATGAGGCATGTGAAGAATAAGAGATGAGAAGTCCTTCTCCATGTGGTCCACCCTATTGTGCATGAAAAATACCAAGAGTTTCCTGAGAGAAATTTGAGAAAGAGTGTTGCGTAGGGTTCTAGATGAGTGCTGCCCTAGGGCTTCAGCCTAGGGTTTGGAAAAAGAGAATGTGAGATGTAAGTGTCACAAAATCATTAGACTCTCGAGAAACCTTCCTCTACCTCTCTCCTACCTTTGTTAATTTTGTGGAGCATCTAAAAATTACTAGAGGGAGATTGAATCAGTTTGATCTAAATCAGCCATCTAAGCTTTCGGACGTTGAGCTAGCACTCGGGATGAGCCGATCAAGATTAGGAGCCTCGTGTGGACAATTCGTGGAGGCCAGATGCACTATGTGGCTTCATCGTAACAAGTGGACCTCTTCAGCAACATTCGGATTGCAGTGATCGACTACCCATGCAAGATAATGTGTTCTAAACACATAGAGCAGTAAAAATAGTTTTACTGCAATTGCTATTTTTATTTTTAGATATGCATGCATATATGATACATTAGATCCTATAGCATGTAGGATTTTTTAGATTAAATTTGTAGCTCTTATTATTAATTTAATTAATAATAGTTTTCACTGCGTATGTTTTTCGAAAAAAAATTTTGAAAGTTGAGCTAGAAATTCTATGCGCTTCCTTCACAAATCTCCTATAGAGTTTTAATTATAGACGTACTTGGAATCTTATTTAAAAGATAGTAAGCCAATTCGAGTGCATACCCCAAGAAGGATATCGACAAGCTAGCAAAACCCATCATGGATTAGACCATGTCAAATAAAGTCCGATTCCTCCTTTCAGACATACCATTATATTGTGTTGTCCCTAAAGGAGTCCATTGGGAGAAAATCTCATTCTCTCCTAGATATGTGAGAAACTCATAAAGAAGGTACTCACCTCCTCGATCAGACCAAAGTATTTTAATACTCTTTCTAGTTTATTTTTCTATTTTATTTTAAAATTATTTGAATATTTTAAATAAATTCGACTTGTATTTCATTAGATAGACATATCCATACTTGGATAGATCATCTATGAAAGTAATGAAGTAAAAATATCCACCTATAGTACTTGTGCTCATAGACCCACATACATCAGTATGTACTAGATCTAAGAGTTTAGTGGGTCTCTCAACTTTTTCAGTAAAAGGTGACTTGGTCATTTTTCTAAGACAACTCATAGGTTAGAAGTGATTCACAATTACTAACTTCAAGGATTCTCTCTTAAGTCAACATGTTTATCCTATTCCTATTAATATGACCTAGCCTATAGTGTCGTAAGCAAATATCAGACATAATATCTAATCTAGGATGCTTGTTAGTAGAGTAGACTATATTAATAGGTTGTGATATCATGTATACCCTATTATACAAATATCCAGAAAATATAGTAATACCATTCAAAATGACATTATAAAATTCTTTCTTTATTAAAATCTCGTAATTATTTTTGGCAAAAAGGCCTACAGGAATGATATTCAAAAAGAAACTAGGACAATAGTGATAATCACTAAGAACAATAGTATGAGACTTAAATACAAGTTTTAAGATCCCTAATGCTAGAACTAGAACTAGTCTTCCATCTCCAACGTTCAAGAATCTCTTGCCTTGCTCGAATCTCCTATTGACCTGTAAGCTCTATAATGAATTGCAAATATGGTGAGGACTTTCCATATCCAATACCTAGTCAGTAATATCATAAATAGAAAAATTGCAAGAAGTTATCATATAAGTATCTTGCCCAGCAATATTTTGCTTCTTTTTGGGCTTGTTTAGGTCTAGGACGGCAATATATTGAGGACAGTTCCTCTTCCCATGCCCTTGCTTCTTGTAGAAGAAGTACTCTGCTTGACTTTTATCAGGCTTAGGCTTCTTGGTATGGTCTTGCAGAAATGTTCCAGCCTGAACTTGCACCTTCTTAGACTTCTTCTTCTTGTTCTTCTTTTCTTTCTTAAAGGATCGAGAATCAGAAGATGACCCTCCCACTAAGTTCACCAACTCTATGTGGAGCTAGTGATCATTCTTAAAGTTCTGAAGTAACCCCAGTAGCCTATGGTAGTTGACTTCAAGTTTTGTCATTTAGTAATAAGTAAGAATGGGAGATAAGCTTGCGCTGTGAGTTCAGAATTGCATCTTTTCCTAACCACTCATGCAATGAAAAGCCAAGCTTACTCAAATGCTCCATCATCTCAATCATGTATAATATATGATCAATGACTGAAGCTCCATCCCTCATCCTAGCATTGAATATGGCATAACTAGTCTTCTACCTCTCAACATCATTGGGTGTGCCCAAAGACTAGTTCAACACTTAAAGCATGTGTTCTAACTAAGCTGACTCAAACTTCTGACTGAACTCATCACTCATAGCTATCAGCATGATGCAGCGCACTATGGTATAGTCACTAAGCTACTTTTGGTAAGTATCTCTGACCATCCCATGTACATTCGAGGCTGGCACCTCAAGCGCTGGATCTGTCAAGATGTACAAAATCCATTCATGCTCTAGAATAATCTTCAAGTTATGGTACCAGCTACTAAAGTTGGGTCCCACCAGCTTATCATTGTCCAATAATGATCGGAGTGAAATGGACGTGGCCATAACTATACAAAAAAAAATTAAAATCTAATTAGTAAATGATTCATTAAATCTAAAGATTTGGACTTTAATAGAAGGTTGTTTTACTATTTTATTTGAATTGGTAGCCTCTACCTCTAGTTTAAGAAACTATCCTAATTCCTTAGTGTATACTAGAATCCTCATAGACTGCACACAAGCCTAACTTTGGTTGGTCAATCCATGTACATCTAAGGATAGCTTCATAACCAATTATTTCTCTGAATAACTTCTAGTAATTTAATTTTGCTCCAGTCCTTAATCAGTAGGCTTTGGCCTCCACTGAAAAGATCCGGTTAGGTCCAACCATTAACATGATCATACTTGATCCATCTAACCAATGAATGATTAAGTCCAACTTTGATTGGTCAATCAAACTACCATTTAGAGAGATACAACTAAGAAATCATATAATGAATGACAATTCCATTAGCCGATAAGCACCAAGCCTTCGGGCCTCCAATGGTTATCCAACTAATGGATCCATTATCACTCACTTAATGAAAGACTATGATCTAGTTATTACCATAACTATTTTATTTTTAAGGATCTAATAATTTTAGAGGATTTGGTTACTTTGATTTAGAGAAGAAAGTCAAAAGAACAAATTAATCACGATCCTCCCACTGACTTCACCAAGTTAGATTTAGGAAGACCATTGATAGGCTAGTCCAGGAGCATCTAAATCAGTCACATTGATTTACTTAGCTGAATAGGTCAGCTTGAATTATCAAGTGATCTGATCAAAATATAATTTCACCAAGAAGGCCAGGTTAATGAGATTGGTGGGAGGGTCTGCCAAAGCTTGCCATAGATACCATAAAAAATAGCCAGGTAAGCGGACTGTCAATTAAAGACCATTTGTCTGGATTGTCAGACTTACCTTAAACACCAACTGGATAATTAGCTTTGATTGGATCAATCTAACAGTATGGGCTAGACTGCATAGCAAAGAATCAAGTTTATTTTTGTTCTCGTTAAAGACATGGACTTGACCAACTATAACTATTGTACTTGATCTAGAGAATTCTTGACCTAATCTAAGACAACTATTGATTAGATTTAGTCAATTCTCGAATTAAGTCTATTCTTTAATCGAACCTTAGGTCTAACCAAATTAATGGACCTAATTCCTACTAACCCATTAACCTAAATGTTATGATTTCTATCTTAGGATCTTCAATTCACAATCCAAGATTCTAAATAAATAATTCTTAATTCTTATTTAAGTTTTGGGCTGAAGGTTGGGATTCAATATTTTGAAAATGATTTTCATGTTTGTAAAATATTTTTACCATATGGTTTTATCAATCAGTTGCATGTTTGATTCATAATCAATATACAAATAATATAAACATGAATCTACTTTAGATCTAATCTAAATAAATTCACGTAATTTAAATTAAAATAATTTTAATTCTAATTAATCATAAGTCATCTTAGTTCAAATCTAACATATTTACGATCATAAAAATTAGATTAAAATATTTTTAATTAAATCATAAAACTTTTTTATATCAAATCTAAAATTTTATGATTAAAATTTTAGAGCAGTACGTACTAGGACAACCTTTACACTGTAAAGGGTAAACCTTATAACAAGACAACCTTATAAGATCAATCCATGCAATCTAAAATATTTATTTTTAAATTTAAATAATTTTAAATCTAATAAATTATAAATTAATCTAGATTATATCTAAAAAATTTATGATTAATTTTAGATCTACATAAACTAGGACAACCTTTACATTGTAAAGGATAAATCTTATAGCAGGACAACCTGATAAATCAGTTCAAGCAATCTTTAATTTAATTTTAGATTTAAATATTAGATTATAATTTAGATTAAATATAATTATATAATCTAAATATGTATAAAAGTCATGTCATAAAAATCCTAGGCTCTTATACCAATTGAAGAAAAAATCTAAGGTTTCATGTAGGTATTTTGAAACTTTTTCAAAATAGATCAGCAAAAGTAATAAATTAATCATATTAATTTATTAAAAATATATAATTAAATCCTAGATCTAGGATCTAATAATATGATCTATGCAAGTAAATAAATCTAAAATTAAATATTAAATAAATATAATGATGTTGATTATATCAACATCAAATCGAGAGTAGATCTAATTAGTAGGAGAAAAAGATTAAATCTCTTTTACCTTTTACAAGTTGGGACCTTCAACTTGCTGATCCGAGGCTGAGGTCATCACTTCGAGCCGTGAATGAATCTAGTCTCTATGAAAAATTCACAGGAAGCCTCGATCATTGATCTGACTCTAGCGATTGGAAATCAGCATAAAGTGCTAGCACTGCGTTGATCCTTCTTTGATGATTGATGGCAAATCCTCTTCTTTGAATGATCTTGAAATCTCCAAAGACCAAAGAGAAGATGGGAGGATCTGAAAGAACTCTTTTTCCTCACCTTTTTCTCTCAACAAGATTGTGGAAAAGAGATCTAAGAAAAACCCTAGAGAAGACCTCTCTTCCCTCTTTCTTTTCTCTCATCGAGATACAATGCTTTGTATCTTTACAAAGCCCAACACCCAAAGACCATTAGCACCCAAGGTCTTCATGCCCAAATGCTCTCTCTCAGATCTAAAATCTATAGAAATTTCATACCCTAACTTCATTTAAATAGAGAGTTATGATAAAGTCCTTTTCTAGGTCAAATCCCTAGAAAGGCATATCCAAATTGAGCAAGGATTGGGGTGCTCAAGAGTTGGGTGCCTCCTCCTTATTATTTTTGCATGGACTCAAAGGAATATGCACACAAAATTTATTTATTTTTCATGAAAAAATTAGAAGGAAATCAGGTGGTTTGGTGTCTTAAAGAAATAAGAAAAGATGATGTGTCAAACTCTATCCAATAGAGTCCTAGGTCAAAATAACTTATTTATTTTGATCTACTCCATAACTAATTTTCTTCTTAAAAGGTGGGAGACATAAAATGGACATGGATACTATATATAAATAAAATTTTCTATGAAAATTCTAAGAAAATTGGCATCGGGGGGCATGGAAAGCAAGGTGGTGCAAGATAGAGAAATCCTAGTCACACTAGGGATTCTAGTTTTGACTTGATCCAAATTATTATTTGAGTCCAATTAAATCAAAACTAATGCAACCCAATTAGAGATAATCTTAGTCTAACTAAGAGCCTAATTAAATTAGATTAAATTAAATTTAAATCAAATTTAATTGTTAATTAAATTAGAAATTGGGTGTATATAAGTCCTAATTGAACAAGGACTTATTCTTCCTCGCAATTAGCTTATCCAATAAACTAATTAGACTTGATCCAATCAAATTCAAACTAAATATAATTGAATCTTATTTAATTATACATAATCTCAGCCCTTTGTATTAATAAAATTAGGCCAATTAGCAATCTAATTACTAATCGATCCTCCTACAACATATGCACTAGATCAAACATCAATCGTATTGATTATTTTTTTATCTTAGAATGATTCTAAAATCAAAAATCAACCATCTGATCAGATCGAAATCTCTTATGTACTTGATCTCATAGGTTCAAATCTAAGTCGATAGCATAAGAATAAATTTTTATACCAATTGAAGTGACCATCTAGCAACGATACTTGATAGCCGGATAGATCGAATGTGTAAAATAACACTCTTAGAACCTATATGGATATAGTTTCCATATAATTCATCCTCTTGACCTTAATTCTCCTAGGACAGCTCAGAGTTTAACTATTAATCCTAATTAGGTAATCAACATTGTATTTCAAAATACCAAATCCATCTCGTGGATTATCTTGGCCAAAGTTTTGCTAAATTAAAATATAGTGATACATTTTCTCCAAACTTTTGAAGTGGTCAATCTCATCTTGATCACTTACCAACTTCACAAGTACTTGACTATGCCCAAAAATGTTTCATCACTAAATTAGAAATTCAAGTAGTTCAGTACCAAAGCACAATGAGTTGTTTGCAAGGCATCATGATGATCTCAGGTCTAAGAGATACTTATACCCATATCCCATTAGAATAATTCTAGATAGCAGAATACTCTAGAGTTGGTTATATTTAGTAATGATATACCCTTATATCTTATCTATATACCATACTAGTGTCTCCACACTCCTTGGTTAAGAGGACAACTAACTTATATGGCATACAACAACCTATACTCGATAAATATTATCATCCTAATTAATAATGTATCACTTGGTCATGAATAATTTAAGGATTAATTTATAAATCTTATCTTTATCAAAACTAGATAGTCCTAAAAAATTCATTACAATATGGAGTTCATTAGAAGATGTAGACTTTATGATGAAAAAATCAAAATATAATTTTATTCAATCATTTATAATTACAAAATAGCACAACCATCAATAGGCTAATGATTGGCTTTGGGATACAATTTTCAACAATACAGACCTAATTACTAAACCATGTTCTCTTTATCTTCCTAAAACCACTTTTCTAGACACCAATTGACCAATTTATATCAAGAATAAATTTGCTTTATGATCTTTAATACTATAACTTAATATGATTTTTAAGAGGGTTTTAAAGATCTCATGCACATCCTTAAAAGATTAAAACATGTATCTACATGCTATGCCAAGTGAAACATATAACATTTATCATTCTAGGATAACCATACAACATAACAGATAAGTGTCGATTATGCTAGGACTGCCTTATAATCAAAATGATGAATTAGTACAACACACATAAAAATATCTAATCTAAGACATTACATCAAGTTGCAACAATAACAAGATCACTAGCATATCATATAAGATTGTATTATAGATTCAATCAGAGATGAAAAGAAGAAATAGCAAAAAAAGGAAATGGCACATAGTTAGAGACATCTTGATCCTAGGTGGAGTCGTCTTGGTTCCCTTCGAGTCATCTCGGTTATGGGCCAAGACATCTCAATCTTAAAATTCATCCAAATAGAAAGTATCATTCGTCATGGTCCAGGCTTAAGATGACTCGATTCTCACCAAGTCATCTCAGATGCAAGCAAGACATCTCGATCTCAATTCAAGATGTCTCGATCTCAGCAGGCAAAAATGCATGGGTGTCCTGTTTGGTCTTTGAAACCAAAAAATAATAATATTATTAAAACCATTCATGCATATGATTGAATCATACAAGTTTTGCTCTGATACCACTATAGGGTTTGATCAACATGGCGGAAGCAATGGATTTTAAAAATTTAGTCTATCAAACCCTAAACCCTAGGACTGATCTTGATGAATTTCAATCACATACATGTATAAGATATAAGTTTAGATAACATACTCTTAATAATCTGATTTGGAGAAGACTTATTTCCACGAGGCACCCATGTATTCACCCTCCAACTATAATTCATGCGGGAATTGGGTTCAAGAACGATCCTTCTTGAATCCTGCTTGCTGAATTCTAAACTAGAACTCCTTGGCTTTTCTTCTCCCTTCTTCCCTCTTATTTATTCTCCCTTTTATTCTCTCTTAGCCTTCTTAAATAATCTTCCTAACCCTTGTCTTAATGAAGACTCCTTGTATTGATCAAGACCTTGTCTAGAGGAAGACTCTTTGTCTTAACCAATATCTTGTCTAAAAGAAAGGAAGAAAGAATTTTAAGACAAATCTCTACATTTGGATGCCCGACATCTTTAATCTGAATCATATTTATAGATTCTGATGGGGCACCAATTACACCCATTCCCAATGCTTATCAGCAATCCAAAAGACATATTAAGGGATCAGATAAGTTCCTTAAAGTAGAAGGATACTAGGAGGTACCTAGAAATCATGTAAGAAGTGGTTTCTGTCTCTAAAATATCGTATATATGACTTCCCTTCTTTTATTCCGAATTTTCTTTAAATTTATCTTCTGATATGGCATGGATAAGGTGAGAGATTATTAGATAAGTGGCACCAACCAAGAGCCTTCAGGAAGAAGGACTCTTGGCGCCATTTAAAATGAGACTACGCAACTCTTCGCATAGATTTCTTGAGAGATTAATTTCCTATGCCCACAACTTTGACTTGGTCAATAATTTTAGGCACCATAAGAGAGAGAGAGAGAGAGACTCAGGGAGGGTGTTTACCTACTCAAAGACTCTTGGCAGAAGGTCTCTTCAACCATTCTTGTGCCAACACTTCTCATGCGCCAATAATTTGTGCGCCAAGATGGAGGAAGGTATTTCAGGCATCTAGGACTCTTCCAAAAAGAGTCCAAATAATTTCCAAGTGGCACCCATGTGATGTATAACCCTTTTATCCTAACCACATATCAGATTTAAATAAAATTAGTTAGCCAAAAGTGCAAGAATTCAAACCAAAACTAGTTTGGTTAGGAATTAGATTAGCTGACATGTGCTAGCATGCTAATTAGCTATCCAATTAAGATCCAATGATCTTAAAATTAATTCTTGACCAATTCCTTCATGTGTATAATATATTAGGCTTCACATCTAGCCAGTAGTAGGCTCAAGTGCATTTTAATCTAATTCAATTAGACTCAATCACAATCGATTAGGATTTATGCCGATCCGATTTCACCAATTAGAAGAACTATCTAATTAAGGATCGAATTAATCTTATTAATTCAATCAAACCTATAAGTCAAGATTGATATCTACCAATGTATCATGACTACTCAGAAGATGTGAAATTTGATGAAAATACCAAATATATCCTTCAGTGGTAAGTTACCATGCAATTTAATCCCTCGATCATCCTGCATCTCGAATATATTTATGAGTATGGATAAATGTCAAACTCAAATACATATTCATGTAGATTCTCCATCAATCAGTGATAACTCTAATAAAGGATTAGAAGCCCTATCTAATCTTCATTCTGCTTTGGCCAAAGTCTTACTAAGTTATTAATAGATGAGAATACATAAGATATCATCTCCTTTTACTAGAAGTGATTGATTTCTTGTTGACCTACTCACTACCTTCATACACACTTGATCATATCTAGAATACCCCATTCATGACTTAATATCATGATTGAGTATGAATAAAAAATATGGACTTATGTGTATAAGGTACCGTGGTGATCTCAGGTCTAAGGATCATATGCATAACTCCCACTTAGAGAACCATCTTTTGACATACAAGTAAGATTTTATAAGATGTTCTCTTTTGCAAGTCAATTCAGTAAACTTATTTCTTGATGAGCACCCACATCCTTGTATTAGTGTTCCCATACAAGTGGCTTATGAGATCCGCCATCCTCTCCATCGAACATACATAGGATGTGCCGGTCTATTCGGAACATTGATCTTCGATTCAATATTCATATGATCAAAAATATTTAAGATTAGGATTTTAGGATTTTAGGTCTCACAGGAATGACTCATTCATATCTCCTAAAACTTTTCTCCTAATCTTTGGGGTTCATCATAATCTTTAAACATAAAAGATGCAACTGGAATGATGAATCAAATGCCTCATTTTATTGATATTAGAATAATATCATTATTATTAAAAAATATATTCCAAAGCCAATCATTAGTCTATTGACAGTTGAGCTATATTATAATTATAATTAATTTATTAATTAATAAAATATATTTTTGATATTTTTTATTATAAGTTTTCATCTTCTAACAAACTTCATTGCTGTAATGAAGTTCTTAGGACTATTTAGATTTGATAAAGAGAGGATTTATCGATTAGTCCTTAAAACTATTCACAATCAAATTATAAATTGTTAATAAGGACAACAACATCTATCGAGCATAGATCGTTGTATGCTATATAGGTTTGTTGTCCTCTTAACCAAGGAGAGTTGAGATACTAGTATGACGTATAGATGAGATGTAAGGATATATCATCACTGAACATGACCAACTCTAAAGTATTTTATAGTCGAGAATGTCTCTGATGGGATATAGGTATAAATATCCCTTAAACTTTAGATCATCTTAATGACTTGCAAGCAACTCACTGTGCTTTGGTACTAGACTAACTAAATTTCTAATTTAGCAATGAAAGATTTTTGGGCACAGGTAAGTACTTGCAAGGTCGGTGTGTGATCAAGATGGGATTGACCACTCCAAGAGTTAAAGAAGAATGGATCGCTGTATTTCAATATAGCAAAACTTTGGCTAAGATAATCCATGAGATGAATTTAATATTTTGAAATACAATATGGACAGCTTGATCAAAGTTAACAATTAAACTCTAAGGTGTCCTATGAGTACTTTTATTAAGAAGATGAATTATATGGAAACAATATCCATATGGGTTCTAAGAATGTTGTTCTATACATTTGACCTATCCGACCGTTGGGTATCATTGCTAGATGATCACTTTAATTAGTACAAAAATTTACTTTTATGCTATTGATTTAGATTCAGATCTATGGGGTCACACACATTAGAGTTCGTGATCTGATCGGATGGTTGATTAATGATTAAGAATCATTTTAGGATTAAATGATCAATATGATTGATGTTTAACGTAGTGCAAGCACTACAGGAGGATTGATTAGCAATTATATTACTAATTAGCTTAATTTGATTAAGCAAGAGGGATAAGATTAAGTAATTAAATATGATTTAATTAGAGTTAGTTTAGGCTTTATTGGATCAAGTTCAATTGGTTTATTGGATAAGTCAAGTGCAAGGAAGAACTAGTCCTAGTTCAACTAGGACTTGGATCAACCCAATTTCTAATTTAATTAAAAAAATAATTTAAATTTAAATATGATTTAATTTGATTTAATTAGATTTTTAATTGGGTTATGAACTAATTTAATTGGATTGGTTTACTTCGGTTTTAATTTGGTTTGAGAAACCAAATTTTGACCAAGTCATATATGAAATCCTAGTAGGACTAGGATTCCATCCTTGCACCACATTTGCCCCACACCCCCCATGTCCCACACTCTCTCTATTTTGTCATGGAATCCTCTCTCCTTGATGGTTCATGCACACCCACTCTCCTTCTCTCTCTCTTATTTGGAATAATTTATGGACCAAGTCTATAGAACGAATGTTGTTGTAGTTTGTTTGGACTCTATATGATAGAATCCCAACAAACTAAAACTCCTTCCTTTGTGCCACCCCCACTTGATTTTTTTCTAGTTTTCTATGGTAGAAAAAAAAAGTTTTTGTGCACCTACCAGGTGGTCTGTGGCATGGGATGAGAAGGAGGTGCCCAAGTATTGGGCACCCAAACAACTTGCCATATATGGTCCTGCCTTGTCTAGGAATTTGACCTAGACAAGACTCTTCCATATCTCTATATATATGGCTCATTTTGATCTAATTTTTAGAAGATTGCAGATCATAAAGAGAAATTTTGGGCATGTGAAAATCATAGGGAAAAGATTCTTGGATGCTGGGTTTTCATAGACACCAATCTAGATGTCTAGGTGAGAAAAGAAAGAAGAAGAAGTGGGTATTCTTTTAGGGTTTCTTTTATTCATCATTTTTTCCTCTACTTTTGAGATTTTTTTGAGAGTGTCTTAGATCTAAAATCTTTTCTCTTCTTTCTGATCTTTGGAGAGTTCAAATCTAGAAGAAAAAAATATCGGATCGACCATCGAAGAAGGATTAGTACGGTACTAGCATACTGTGCTAATTTCCTACATCGGACTTCTGATTAGGGTTCGTGGACTCGTATGGATATCACTTAGAGGCCAAATGCATATGTAGCTTGAAGCTTCATCCTTCAGCCTAGATCAGCAAGTTAGAACATCTAACTTGCATAGGTAATATGGATCTGATCCTATCTTATATATATGCAATGGATCTAATATAGATCTGTGTTGATGTGATCAACACCTTTTTCTCTATCATATATTTTTGATTTTTGATTTAATCTCATGCCATAATCATATAATAAGATATTAGATCTAGGGTAATCTTTGATTTTAAGAATAAATTTTGATTTATTCCAGTCTTCTGTTGCCAGATCTTGAAAAAGTTTAAAGATCTAGCCCTGAAACCTTAGATTTGATTCCTTCAATTGGTATCAGAGCCTAGGTTGATTATTATATGATTATATGTGCATATTTAGATTATTTCTTAGATTAGATATAATTAATAATCTAATTATTAAGTTTAAAATTAAAAACTTTGATCATACAAACTGATTATAAGGTTGTCCTACTATAAGATTTACCCCTTATAGTGGAGAGATTGTCCTAGTTTGTGTAGATCAATTTCTTATCATAAATTTGTTAGATATAATCTAATTTTATTTATAATTTATTAGATTTAAAAGAGTTTTAGATTTAAAAATAAAAGTTTTAGATTGTACGAACTGATTATAAGATTGTCTTGTTGTAAGATTTATCCCTTATAGTGGAGAGGTTGTCCTAGTTCGTGCTGATCTAAAATATTGATCATAAAATTTTAGATTAAATATAAAAAATTTTATAATATAATTAAAAATCTTAATCTAATTTTAATCATTATAAATATGTTAGATTTGATCTAAGATAATTTATGATTGATTAAAGTTGAAACTATTTTAATTACATGAACCTATTTAGATTGGATCTAAAGTAGTTTCATGCTTATCTTACTTGCATATTGATTATGAATCAAATATGTAACTTGATTGGTAGAACCATATTATAAAAATATTTGATAAATATGAAAATCATTTTTGAAAAGCCAAACCCCAACCCTCTGACCAAAACTTAATTAAGAATTAAGAAGTTATTTGATTAGGATCTAAGATTGTGACTTGAAGATCCTAAGATATAAATCATAACACATTAGGTTAAATGGGTTAGTGGGATTAGATCCATTAATTGGGTTAGACCTAAGGTTAGATTAAAGAATAGACTTAATTAGAGAATTGACTAAATCTAATCAATTATTGTCTTAGATTAGGTCAAGGATTCTCTAGATCAATTACAATAGTTATAGTTGGTCAAGTCCATATCCTTAAAGAGATCCAAGATGGACTTAATTTCTAGCTACGTGGTTTAGTACGAATTGTTAGGTTGATCTAATCGAGACTAATTAAACTAGTTGGTGTCTCAGATAAATCAGATCGGTGGTTTTTAATTGGCAACTTGCTTACTTGGCCATTTCTGATGGTGTCTAAGGCAAGCTTTGGCATACCCTCTCACTGATCGAACTTATCTGACCTCTTGGTAAAATTATGTTTTGATCAGATCACTTGACTATTCGAGCTGACCCATGTTAGTTAGGTAAATCAGTGTGACTGATTTAGGTGCTCCTAGACCAGCCTATTACTGGTCTCCCTTAAGCTAACCTAGTAAAGCCAGTGGGAGGATCATGATAAGCTAGTTCATCTGACCTTCTCTCTTTCTTAAATTAAAATCCTCTAAAATTATTAAATCCTTAAAATGAAATAGTTATGGTGATAACTAGGTCATAGCCTCCCATTAAGTGGATGATAATGGATCCATTAGTTGGATAATCATTGGAGGCCCATAGGCGTGGTGCTTATTCGCTAATGAAATTATCATTCATAATATAATTTCTTGGCCACATCTCTCTAAAATGTGATTAGGTTGATCAACCATAATTGGCCTTAATCATTCATTAGTTAGATGGACCAAGTATGATCATGTTAATGGTTGGACCTAACCTGGACTTTCATTGGAGACCCTAGACTATTGAAAAGATACCTAGGGCAAAATTAAATTACTAAAAATTATTTAAAAAAATAATTGGTTATGAACTTATACTTAAATATACAAGGATTTACCAACCATACTTGGGCTTATGTGCAGTCTATGTGGATTCTAGTATCCACTAAGAAATTAGGATAATTTCTCGAATTGAAGGTAGAGGCTACCAGTTCAAATAAAATAGTGGAAGAACCTTTTGATTAAATTCCAAATCTTTAGGTTTAATGAATCAATTACTAATTAGGCTTTTGATTCTTCTTTATGTAGTTAAATCTAAACTACAGTTGCTCCATTCACTATTAGACAGTGATAAACTTATGGGACCAAACTGTTAGATATATATATCCTAGAAGCCAAAATTGACTAACACTTGTAATACACATCTAAGGAAAAAATTATTATTTTAACTATAAATAATAAAATAAATTATTTTCTATCACAATGTGTATTTGAAAGTGTCTGTGATACATCTCTTGAGTTAATGGTAATAATAGTTCATATTTTCAAGAGTTGAAAATTTAAGACATGAATATTTATTATTAACTCATACAATACTTCCGACCGTAGGATCATCATGAGGATGGTGAATGATCTAAAAAATTGGTATATAATCTCTTTTTTAGGACAGATGAGTCTTGAGTCTATGGTGTAGAGACACTGAAGCAAGAGTATAGGTACTCATTAGAGAACGAGGGCACTGAGTGTGACCACCTCAAGCAGTCATCAGGAAGTCTATCTTCTTGTCAATGACTGGCTCGAAGCTGTAGTGATGTATTTAGTTCTTTGATCCGAGATGCATCGACAGTTCATCTTGAGGGTGTTATAGTTTGACTACACCATAACTCGATCTCCTAGTCATTTGAAATCCTGAGGTGTATGTTGGCTATAGCATGTTCATTGTAGGAATTGGATTGCACCAATAGGGGATCTATCTACCTCGGTAGATGAGGAGAAGCCCTATGATGATCATGATAATCAAGTCCATAAGCCCATGGCCATGGCAGAGTAAAATGATAGAAAGAGTTTCTATTAAAGTTTTCACATCGGACATGAATCGAATGATTAATTCATATGATGAAAATTAGGGTTTCACGAGATCATCTTAACCCTAATCCGATTGGGGCTCAAGATGAAAGAACTTAATCACACAGGTAACTGCACCGAGAGGTTCATCTTTAGTTCTGATGGGTTGCTACCATATGCTACTAGGTGTCACTGATGGATTTTGGGAGCAATTAGAATGATTTGGATGATTGATCATACTAGTTGTCTGAATATAAAAAGTTATGATCCATTGGAAGGTGTTTCAATGATGGCAATGATAGAGATCATGACATATCTCATTATCATACAAAATTGAATCTAACTGAATCACACATTCAAGGATTTAGATTTGGATATCATCAATTGGACTAATCTAGTTCAATTGATTTGAATAAGATTCAATTAGGTTCAAGAAAATCATGCTAGCCCATGATTAAGCCTGATATTCTCCTTCAATAATCATTAAAAGTTATCTCGACTGAGCCAAATGTGTTTGGACTCACTCAAGAATCTTTACTTGGTCTAACTGGAGTTTGTCTAGATCAAAAAAGGGTTGTCTTAATTTATAAGATAAATTTGAGACAATACTTGCCATTTTCCATCACCTACTAAATCTTGTTTTTTGACTTTGGACAAATGTTGACCTTTGATACTTAGATATCTGCCCATGTGTCATGCACCCATAGGAGAGTAGATGGGGCTTTGTCCTCCTACTAAAAGGAGGAAAGGGAGGGGGCACATGCATAGGGAGGCATGTGCCCAAAGAGGATAAAGATTGGAGTCCCATATGAATTGGACTCCAGTTGCTTCATCCTCTCTACTTGGGTGACGCCAAAGACTCTTCTTTGACTAGTCTTGGCACCACCTAAGGAGGTTTGTGAGGGACTCTAATTTGATTAGATCGGATGATGTCATCCCACCAATCAGATTTAGATCTGATTGCATAAAGAGTCATGATTGGTCGAGATGATGTGGCACTGCATGGCGCAGCAGGATCTATATAAACCCTATCTACACCCAAGATTGAGAGCTTCTGCCCTTTGTCCATGCCACATAGCCCCTCTCTCTCCTTCTCCATGCCTCCTTCAGATTCTCTCTTTCCTCTCCATGCCTAAAAAGTTTTGGACTTTAGTTTGGTGCGATCCAAGCAAGAGAAAGGCGACAAGAAAGTAAGAAGGCAGCACTACTGTAAGAGACAACACCCGATCTTCAAAAGGCATTTTGAAGATCTTCAAGATCAGGTCCAGATCTGATCTTTGGAGTACATATTGAAAAGAAGAGGTTCTCCAGATCTTGCCCAGATGGATATCGGTAGAGACCAAACGCTTGTGTGGCTACATCAGAACCTCAGTCAAACATCGAGATCATCACAGCATAATAGGATTACCCATAACAAGATATAATTAAATTAGATTTAATTTATTTTATTTTTATTTTATTTTATCAGATTAATAAAATCATATCTAAAGATTTTTAGATCTAATTTGGATCTAAGAAAAAATTTTTGAAATATCTCTCTTGATCTAATCAAATCTGAACGAACCTGATCCAGAAAATAGGATTTTTCCCTTCAACTGATATCAGAGCTAGGTTTCAGATTTATATAGATCTGATTTTAATATAATTTTTATTTAATAATTAGATGATTTCAGATATCACATTAGATATGATTAGATCTAAAATTAAAAATTAAAAAAATTAAATAATATAGATCTAAGATGTATGAGATGCATGACTAGACTAGGATTAGAATTATTCTATGTGTAGTTTAGGATGATTATAGTTATAATTTGATTAACTATGATTTTAAATCTATTTATTTACTATTTTTTGATATTATAAATATTATAATTAGATTTAAAAAATAAAAATAAATTTATTTAATTTTGTTCATGTGAGATAAGATAGATGCATGTTTAGACTAGTTGTAGAATAGTTCTACAAAGTTGTCTAGAATAAATTTAATTCGATATGATCAAATATAAATTTTATATTTTAGATATTTATGAGATAATTTAGATCTAAAATCATGCATGATATGATATATGAGATATATGCAAAACATATTTTTAAGTTAGATCAATTTTATATATGTGATATATATATAGATCTAACTAGTTTTGTAGATTCATCATATTTCTGATTAAGGCATTTTCCTTGGTCGTTCAGTTATAAGAATAAAGAAGAATTTAAAGACCCTCTCCTTTCATTCGATGGGATGTTCTTATGATGTGTAGGGGTGCTGCGCATTCATCCTTAATCAGAAATTAAAAAACTTATTTTCTGCAAAATTCTAGATCCTAAAATCCTAGGATTTTATTTATATATTTTGTTTATGAACCCTAAACTTAATTAAGAATTAAGATTATGAAATATATTAGATCTAAAATTAAGAATATTTAGATCTAAGATATATTCATAAAATTAGGTTCGAACTTGGGTAGCTCAATTAGGTCTAGCGGTTGATCAAACCGCATCAAGAGTTGGTTAGATGGGATCAAGAGTGCTTAAATTAACCAACCTAATAGGATTAAGTCTGGATCAAGGTCGACTCACATGAGTGATCGATCAAGTTAAGGCCTAATTAGGCTCAGTAGTTAGAGTTTGGATTGTAGGCTAATCCAATTAATTTTGGCTCAATAATTTGGTGTCTAAGATAAGTTTGGCAGATACAATCGATCGATTTTTAATTGGAAGCTACTTGACTCGAATGCATTCTTATCAAGTTAATGGCATATCCCTTCCATCGATCTCACTTATCTGACCATATTTGTTGGCTCAATCTTGATCTAAGGTGGCTAATAATCCGAGCTAACCCATGCCACTAGGTTAGTCATAATAGTTATGACTATGTCAAGTCAAGTTTAAAGAGACCTAAATCAAATCTTCCTCAAAAAATATTAAGTCTAAGGTCTTCCACTATTGTAGATGTGTGGGCCCTTTCGAGGTTGATTGTTCTCGACTGGTCATAGTGGTTCAGTTGCACCAGGAAGATGCAACCATATCTATTAGACATTGGATGCTATGGGCTGGAGGATGGATTGGGCTTAATATTTTGGATATGGTGAGAGACCCAATTAGGAATTCAATCTATGCAAACGATAGGTCTGACTTAACTAAGGAGTGAATCAATATTTCGAGCATGATGAGATTCATGAATTAGAGATCAAGCATGGGTGCACCATGATTAGAGAATCATTGGACAAGAGTTGTTCACTCATTAGCTAACCCATCACCAATAACTGTTAGGTGAGGTGATGAGTCAATTGATGGGACTGCAACACCCACTATAAATTATTAATCATGGAGATTTTTGCATCTCTATAAAGGAAGTGTAGGAATCCAAGAAAATAGTGGAAGATAATTTGTTTAAAAATCAAATCCCTAAACAAATTGGTCAAGTCTTAATTATAAAATCTAACTAGAAATTTTGACTCTCTATAGAAAAATGTCTGCATCCAATCCACTAGCTCGTATCCTAGACACCCATAGATTGACTGGATCCAATTATAAGGATTGGATCTAGAACTTTAAAATTATTTTAGGTTTTGAGAAGTTAACTCATGTATTGGACCAGGATTCTTCCACCTTACCAGCCCGTCTGTCTGCTGAACAGAGAGCATCTCTTGATAAATGGATGGATGAAGATAACAAGATCAGATACTACATGTTGGACTCAATGTCTAATGAGCTTCAGTGCCAACATGAAGATATCAAGATTGCCTACCAAATGTTGGCTCACCTATAAGAGTTGTTTGGTGAACAGAGTCACGCAGCCAAATATCAGATCACTAAATGACTTTTTAAGGCTAAAATATATGATGGGCAGTCAATCCAAGATCATTATCTGATGATAATCAATGACTCGGAAGAGCTTGAGAAGCTCAAAGTGAAGTTAGATCAGGATCTGCAGAATGACATAATTCTGCAATTCTTGACTGATACATATGGGCAGTTCATCATGAACTACCATAAGCATAAACTTCAGAGTACTCTGGCCGAACTAATGAACTTGCTGGTTACTACTGAGCTTTCTATGAAAGGTTCTAAAGGCTCAATACTTGCTATGGAATGGACTTCTTTTAAGAAAAAGTCTTTTGGAAAGAAAAAGAAGTCTGTGAAAAGGCAAAAGGTGGAAGGTGGAAAGAAGAAGAAGGCAGAGCTGAAGAAGAAGGCCGCTGACAAAGAAAAATATTTTCATTATAATATAGATGGCCACTGAAAGTGGAACTGCCCTATATACCTAGCCATCCTAAAGAATAAGAATGAGACAGATCCTTTTGGAGGTATGCTTGTTATTGAATCTAACATTATGATTTCTTCTACATCCAGTTGGATGCTTAACTCTAGTTCTAGTGCTCATTTATGCACTTTCATATAGGATCTTGAGGATAGCAGGAGGCTGAGGGATGGTGAGATGATTCTATGCATCGAAAATGGAATAAGAGTTGCTACTGTGGCCATGGAAATCTATCCTCTTCGACTACCATCTGGCTTAGATTTAGTACTTAGGGATTGTTACTATGTGCCTGCTGTAAGTAGAAATTTAATTTCTATTTCATATTTATTACAAGAAGGCTATGTAATTAGTTTTCTTAAGGATCATTATAATATTCTTTATGAAAGAAATAAAATTGTAAGTGGTTTCCTCATTAATGATCTCTATCGGTTACATATTGACATATCTATCTTCAATGTCGAGCAAAATGTGAATGCCATAAGATTAAAATGACCTAGGAATAGTCCAAACGATAGGTATCTATGGCACCTAAGGCTAGGTCATATAGCAGAAGATAGGGTTAACAAATTGGAGAAAATTGAGCAATTGAGTCCGTTGACTTTCGGGTCATATCCAATTTGTGAATCATGTCTTCATGGCAAAATGACTAAGCTCCCTCTTATGGGACATGAGGAAAGGGCCACAGATCTACTTGTCCTAGTACATACTGATTTGTGCGGCCCATTTTATGTGCCAGCTAGACGTAACTTTGTATAAGTCATAACCTTTATCGATAATTTATCTCGATATGGGTACGTGTATCTTATGAGACACAAGTTTGAAGCTTTTGAAAAGTTCAAGAAATTTAGATATAAAGTAGAAAAGCAAACTAAAAAATCCATTAAGATTCTTCGATCAGATCGAGGAGGTGAATATCTTAGTCAAAAATTTTTAGACTATCTCAAGCAAAATGACATAGTCTCTCAATGGACTCCACCTGAAATACCTCAACTCAATAGAATTTTAGAATGGAGGAATCGGACGCTATTAGATATGGTCCGATCCATAATGAGCTTCACAAATCTTTCTGATTTTCTTTGGAGACATAGTCTGTTAACTGCTATATATATACTGAATAGGATTTTCTCTAAAATTATTCCTACCATACTGTATGAGATATGGCATAGTAAGAAATCAAGTCTGAGTCATCTCAGAATTTAGGGTTGTCCGGCTTGTTAGATATATGTGCCCTAGAAGCCAGAATTGGCTGACACTTGTAATACACTTCTAGGGGCAAAATTGTAATTTTGACTATAATTAATGAAATGGGTTATTTTTTATCACACATGTGTATTTAGTGTCTGTGATACATCCTTTGAGTTAATGGTAATGATAATTCATATTTTCAAGAGTTGAAAATTTAAGACATGAATAATCATTATTAACTCATAAACAACTCCCGACCATAAGATCATCACGAGGATGGTGATTGATCTGGAAGGTTGGTGTACGATCGCTTCTCTTTAGTAGATGAGTCTTGAGTCTACGGTGTGGAGACACCGGAGCGAGAGTACAGGTACTCGTTAGAGAACGAGGGCACTGAGCGTGACCACCTCGAGTAGTCATTAGGGAGTCTACCTTCTCGTCAATGACTGACTCGATGCTGCAGTAGTGTGTCTGGTTCTTTGACCTGAGATGCATCGGCAGTTCACCTTGAGGGTGTTATAGTTTGACTACACCATTACTCGGTCTCCTAGCCATATGGAACCCTGAGGTGTATGTTGGCTATAGCATGTTCATTGTAGGAACTGGATTGCATCAAGATGGAATCTATCTACCTCGGTGGTAGAGGAGTAGCCCTATGATGATCATGAGAATCAAGTCCAGAAATCCATGGCCATGGTAGAGTGAAATAATAGAAAGAGTTTCTATTTAGATTTTCACATTGGACTCGAATCGAATGATTACATCATATGACAGAGACTAGGGTTTGACGAGTTCACCTTAACCCTAATCTGATCGGGGCTCAAGATAGAAGAACTGAATCACACAGGTAGCTGCACCAAGAGGTTCGCATTCAGCTCTGATGGGTTGCCACCATATACTGCTAGGTGTCACTGGTGGATTTTGGGAGCAATTAGAATGATTTAGATGATCGATCATTCTAGCTGTTCGAATCAGAAGAGTTCTGATCCATCGAAAGGAGTTTCGATGATGTCTATGATAGAGATCATGACATATCCCATTACCATACAGAACTGAACCTAACTGGGTCACACAAACAAGGGTTTGAATCTGGTGATCATCAATTGAACTGATCTAGTTCAATTGATCTAAATTGAGATTCAATTAGGTTCAAGGAAATCGTGCTAGCACTCGATTGAACCTAACGTTCTTCTTTTACTATCACAAATAAGTTGTCTCTGACTGAGCCAAAGGAGTTTGTGCTCACTCAGAGGCCTTCACTATGGTCTGACTGGAGCTTGTCCAAGTCAGAAAAGGTTGTCTTAATTTTGAGATAAATTTGAGACATTACCTGCCATTTTTGGTCACCTGCTAATTTCTTGTTCTTTGACTTTGGTCAAAAGTCTACCTTTGACTGGTCAAATGTTGACCATTGACCCTTTGACTTTTGACCACATGTGTCATGCACCTATTGGAGAGCTGGTGGGGGCTTGTCCCCCTGCCAGAAACCTGGCAAGGAGAAGGGCGCACGCCAAGGGTGGCGTGAGCCCAAGTAGGAGGCGCCTAGGAGTCCTTGTTGGACAAGGACTCCACCTCCCTTTAGGATTCCAATTCAGAGTTCTACTAAGAATCCAATTTGACTGGTCTTAGGCGCCCTCTAAGGAGGAATCCAGGGGTCTCTATTTCACCAATCAGATTTAGATCTGATTGCACAAAGGGTTGACATGATTGGTTGGAGTGATGTGGCAGTTGCATCACGTAGTAGGGTCTATAAATAAGACCCTGTGCCCAACCCTTAAAAGAGTGAATTCAATTAGAGATTAGCCACACCCCAAGGCTACCCCTCTCCCCTCCTTCTCCATGCCATCTCTCTTCTCCTCTCTCTCCTCTCCACGTCCAAGGCAAGTGTTTTGGGCTCCAGTTTGGTGCGATCCAGATCAAAGAAAAAGGCGATCGAGAAAGAAAGAAGGCTAGCACTGCTGCAAAGGACGACAGCAGATCTTCAAAAAGAAGTTTTGAAGATCCTCCAAGATCAGATTCCAGATCTAATTTTTGAAAGGTGTGATAAGAGAAGAAGAGGATCTCCAGATCCTAGCCCGAGTGGATATCGGTAGAGGCCAGGCGCTTGCGTGGCTAGATCCAGAACCTTCCGCTGCAATAGCAGGATCATCAAAGGGTAATCAGGATTACCCAACATCAAGGTATAAATTAAATTTGATTTAATTTATCTTATTTTATTTTATTTATTAAAATAATAAGAATTCAAGATCTGAAACATATCAAGATCTGATCTAAGATCAAGAGAAAAATTTTTGAAATATATCTCTTGATCTGATCAGATCTGAACGAACCTGGACCGGGAAATCAGGATTTCCCTTCAACTGGTATCAGAGCCAGGTTCTAAAATTATTTAGATCTAATTTTAAATTTATTTTAATTTAGAAAATAATGTGATTTTAGATGTCACATGAGATGTGATCAGATCTAAAATCAGAAAAAATTAAAATTAAATGATTTGGATCTAAGATTAGAAGATATGCATGACTAGTTCTAAGAATAGAATAGTTCTATAGAATAGTTCTTGCATGTCTTTGATTTAATTTGATTAAATCATATTTTAGATCTTTTATTTACTATTTTTTGATATTATAAGTATTATAATAACATCTAAAAAATAGCAAATAAAAATTATTTAATTTTTGAATATCATATGAGATATGATTGATGCATGTCTAGACTAGTTGTAGAATAGTTCTACATAATTGTCTAGATTAGAATTTATTTTGATTAGATCAATTTAAATCTAATTTTTTAGATTATTATGAGATAATTTAGATCTGAAAATATGCATGAATTGATACATGAGATGTATGCAAAATATGCCATGATTAGATCTAATTTATATATGAGATATATGATATAGATCTAATAACTGTTTTGTAGTATTTACATGTTCCTGATTAAGGCGTTCCTCTTGGCCGTCCGGTCATAAGAACGAAGAAGGGTTTAAAGGCCCTCTCTTCCCATTCGATGGGGTGTTCTTATGATGTGTAGGGGTGCTGCGTGTTCGTCCTTAATCAGAAATCCAAAACTTACTTTCTGCAAAACCCTAGATCCTGAAATCCTAGGATTTATTATGCATATTTTGTTTATGAACCCTACTTAATTAAGAATTAAGATTATGGAAATATTAATTAGGTCTAAAATTGAGAATTTTAGATCTAAGACATATTCATAATACTGGGTTCGGGCTTGGGTAGCTCAATTAGGTCTAAGCGGTTGATCAAACCGAATCAAGAGTTGGTTAGATGGGATCAACAATGCTTAAATTGACCAGCCTAATAGGATTAAGTCTGGGTCAAGATCGAGTCACGATCAAGCAAGACCTAATTAGGCTCAGAGGTTAGAGTCTGGATTGTAGGCTAACCCAATTGGTTCTGGACTCAATAATTTGGTGTCTAAGGTAAGTTTGGCACATACGACCGACTGGATTTTTAATTGGAAGCTACTCGACCTGAATGCATTCTTGTACGAGTTAATGGCATATTCCTTCCACCGGTCTCACTTACCTGGCCATATCTGTTGACACAGTTCTGATCTGAGGTGGTCAATAATCCGAGCTAACCCATGCCACTAGGTTAGTCATAATTGTTATGACTATGACAAGTCTAGTTTAATGAGACCTGAATCAATTCTTCCTAAGAAAAGATTAAGTCTGAGGTCTTCCACCATTATAGATGTGCGGGCCCTTTCGAGGTTGATTGTTCTCGACTGGATACAGTGGCTCAGTTGCACCGAAAAGATGCAACCATGTCTATTAGGCATTGGATGCTATGGGCTGGAGGATGAGTTGGGCTCAATATTCCGGATACGGTGAGAGACTCAATTAGGAACCCAGTCTGTGCAAATGGTGGGTCTGACTTAACTAAGGAGTGGATCAATATTTCCGGATACGGTGAGATTCATGAATTAGAGACCAAGTTTGGGTGCACCATGATTAGAGAATCATTGAACAAGAGTTGTTCACTCATTGGCTAACCCATCACCAATAACTGTTAGGTGAGGTGATGAGTCAGTTGGTGAGACCGCACCACCCACTAGAAATCATTAATCGTGGAGATTTTTCGCATCTCTACAGAGGGAGTGTAGGGATCCGAGAAAATAGTGGGAGCTAATTTGTTTAAAAATAAAATTTCTAAACAAATTGGTCAAGTCAAAATTACAGTATCTAACTAGAATCTTTGACTCTCTATAGAAAAATGTCTGCGTCCAACCCACTAGCACGTATCCTGGACACACATAGACTGACTGGACCCAATTATAAAGATTGGCTCAGGAACTACAAAATTATTTTGGGTTCCAGAGAAGTTAACACATGTTTTGGACCAGGACCCTCCCACCTTACCAGCTCATCCATCCACTGAATAGAGAGCGTCTCTGGAAAAATGGATTGACGAAGATAATAAGGCCAGATATTACATGTTGGGCTCGATGTCTGATGAGCTCCAGCGCCAACATGAAGATATCGGGACTGCTCGCCAAATGTTGGCTCACCTACAGGAGATGTTTGGTGAACAGAGTCGCGCAGCCAAATATCAAGTCACAAAATGACTTTTTAAGGCTAAGATGCGTGATGGGCAGTCAGTCCAAGATCACTATCTGACAATGATCAAGGACATGGAAGAGCTTGAGAAGCTCGGTGTGAAGTTAGACTTGGATCTGCAGAATGATATTATTCTGCAATCCTTGACTGATGCATATGGGCAATTCATCATGAATTACCACATGCATAAACTTCAAAATTCCTTGGCCGAACTTATGAATATGCTGGTTACCGCTGAGCTTTCTATGAAAGGTTCTAAAGGCTCAGTGCTTGCTATGGAATGGACTTCTTCCAAAAGAAAGTCTTTTCGAAAGAAGAAGAAGTCTGTGAAAAAGCAAAAGGTGGAAGGATCAAAGAAGAAGAAGGCAGAACCGAAGAAGAAGGTCGATGGCAAAGAAAAGTATTTCCAATTGCAACAATGATGGCCACTGGAAGCGAAACTGTCCTACTTACCTGGCCACCCTAAAGAATAAGAAGGAGGCAGGTTTCCTTCTGGAGGTATGCTCATTATTGAGTCTAACCTTATGATTTCTTCTGCATCCAGTTGGGTGCTTGACTCTGGTTCTGGTGCTCATTCTGTGCACTTCTATGCAGGATCTTGAGGATAGCAGGAGGCTGAGGGATGGAGACATGATCCTACGCATGTCGGTAATGGAGCAAAGAGTTGCTGCCAGTAGCCGTGGGAACATATCCTCTTCGATTACCATCTGGTTTAGACCTTAGTTTTAAAAGACTGTTATTATGTGCCTGCAGCTAGCAGGAATTTGATTTCTATTTTCATGCCTTAGCACAAGAAGGCTATGTAATTACCTTCTTTAAGGACCATTGTAATATTCTTTATGAAAGAAATAAAATTACAAATGGTTTCCTTATTAATGGATCTTTATCAGTTACATATTGATGTATCTTTTTAACTATCGAGCAAAATGTGAATACCAAATGATCTAGAGATAGTCCAAATGATAGGATATCTATGGCACCTAAGACTAGGTCATATAGCAGAAGATAGGATTAACAAATTGGAGAAAAATTGGGCTATTAAGTCCATTGACTTTCGAGTCGTATCTAGTTTGTAAATCTTGTCATCATGGCAAAATAACTAAGCTCCCTTTTGTAGGACATGGGGAAAGGGCCACGGATCTTCCTTGCCTTAGTACATACTGATGTGTGCAGCCCATTTGATGTGCCAGCTAGAGGTAATTTTGTCTACTTCATAATCTTTACCGATGATTTATCTAGGTATGGATATGTGTATCTTATGTGACACAAGTTTGAAGCTTTTAAAAAGTTCAAGAAATTCAGATATGAAGTAGAAAAGCAAATGAAAAATCCATTAAGGTTCTTCGGTCAGATCGAGGAGGCGAATATCTTAGTCAAAAATTCCTAGACTATCTTAAGAAAAATGGAATAGTCTCTTAATGGACTCCACCTGGAACACCTTAACTCAATGGAATTTTAGAATGGAGGAACCGGACTCTATTAGATATGGTCCGATCCACGATGAGCTTCACAGACCTCCCTTTGATTTTTTTTAAGAACACTATTTGTTAACTACAATATACTTACTGAATAGGATTCCTTCTAAAATTGTTCCTACCACACCGTATGAGATATGGCATGGTAAGAAACCAAGTCTAAGTCATCTTAGAATTTGGAATTGTCCGGCTCATGTCAAAAGACAACAAACGAATAAGTTAGACTTTAGGTCCTTTAGAGCTCGATTTATAGGATATCCTAAAGAGTCATTAGGATATTATTTCTACATTCCAGAAGATCACAATGTGATTCTGAGTCGACATGCCATCTTTCTTGAAAAATAGTTTATTCAAGATAGTGGCATTGGAAAGCAGATCAAGCTCGATGAGAAAGTCTCACAAGAGCAACGAGCTAAGGATCAAATGGAACCAAATCAGGTTAAGCCAATACAATCACTACCTCCTCCACCTCATAGATCGAAAAGGGTTTCCCATCCCTCTGAGAGGTACTTAGGTACTATTTTAGAGGAAGTAGAGAAAATATTCCTCGTAGGTAATGGGGTTCATGGTGATGATCCCAAAATCTATAACGAGGCGATATCGAATATCGACTCTGAGAAATGGTTAGAGGCAATGAAGTCAAAAATTGACTCGATGCACTCAAACCAAGTCTGGACCTTGGTAGATCCACCAGAAGGTATAGTACCTATTGGGTGTAAATGGATCTACAAGAGAAAGATTGGTGCAGATGGAAATGTGGAGACATTCAAAGCTAGATTAGTGGCAAAAGGTTATAGTCAATGCGAAGGCATTGACTATCAGGATACTTTTTCGTCAGTAGCTATGCTAAAATCCATTCGCACATTGTTTGCTGTTGCAGCCTATTTCGATTATGAAATATGGCAAATGGATGTGAAAATGACATTCTTAAATGGATATCTTAAGGAAGATATCTATATGGAACAGCCGCTAGGTTTCACATCCAGTGATGATGATCACAAGGTATGCAAGCAGCAAAGGTCCATATATGGACTTAAGCAAGCATCTCGGAGCTGGAACACTCATTTTAATGATGTGATCAAATTATTTGATTTCATCAAGAATGAGGAGGAAGCCATATGTCTTTAAAAAGGTCAGTGGGAGTGCTGTTGTCTTCCTTGTATTGTACATGGATGACATCCTCGTTATTGGGAATGATATTCCCATGTTGACCATAGTTAAAATATGGTTATCTAAAGAATTCTCCATGAAAGATCTAGGAGAAGCATCCTTTATTCTGGAATTAAGGTCTATAGAGATAGACCGAATAGGATGCTAGGACTTTCACAAAAGATGTACATAGAGGAAGTGCTAAAGAGGTTTAGCATGGAAAACTCTAAGAGGGGTTTGGTACCCTTCAGACATGGCATTCATCTTTCCAAGAAGATATGCCCTAGCACACCTAAGGAAATAGAACACATGAGCAAGATCCCTTATGCTTCAGCAATAGGGAGCCTTATGTATACCATGTTATGTACACGACCTGATATAGCCCATGCTGTGAGTGTCACAAGTAGATATCAGTCGAATCTAATGAAGAATACTGGACTTCTATGAAATGTATCCTTAAGTACTTGAGAAGAACTAAGAATATGTTGTTAGTCTTTGGTAATGGAGAACTCCAAGTCCAGGGTATACAGACTCGGATTTTATGTTCGATGTAGATGATCGAATCTGGGAGTCGACAATGGAGCTGTCAGTTGAAAAGTTTCAAATAGACAGTAATAATAGATTCCACCATGGAAGCAGAATACATCACTACGTCAAAAGTTTGCCATAGAAATTGGAGTGATGCCCATCAGATGCCATTTCTCTGTACTGCGACAACAATGGTGCCAAAGCCCTTGCTAAAGAGCCAAGCACATCAAGCGGCAATACCACCTCATCCATAATTAACTCGAGAAGGGATACGTCAAGGTCAAGAGAGTCGACTCCGCAGACAATGCGGTGGACCCGCTTACAAAGTCGTTGGGCTAGCAGAAGATCGAAGCCCACCTTGAGAAGATGGGACTTAAATTTGTAGACAATTAGCTTTAGGTCAAGTGGAAGTTTCTTAGATATGTGTGCCCTAGAAGCCAAATTGGCTGACACTTTAAACACATTATAAGATAAAATTATAATTTTAACTATAAATAATAAAATAGATTATTTTCTATCACAGTGTGTATTTGAAAGTGTCTGTGATACATTCTTTGAGTTAATGATAATGATAGTTTATATTTTTAAGAGTTGAAAATTTAAGACATGAATATTCATTATTAACTCATAAAATGCTTTCGATCGTAGGATCATCATGAGGATGGTGAATGATCCAGAAAGTTGGTGTACGATCGCTTTTTTTAGGATAGATGAGTCTTGAGTCTATGGTGTAGAGACACCAGAGCGAGAGTATAGGTACTCATTAGAGAATAAGGGCACTGAGCGTGACTACCTCGAGCAGTCATCAGAAAGTCTATCTTCTCATCATTGACTGGCTCAAAGTTGTAGTGGTGTGTCTGGTTCTTTGACCTGAGGTGCATCAATAGTTCATCTTGAGGGTGTTATAGTTTGACTACACTATAACTCGATCTCCTAGCTATTCGAAACTCTGAGATGTATGTTGGCAATAGCATGTTCATTGTAGGAATTGGATTGCACCAATAGGGGATCTATCTACCTCGATAGATGAGGAGTAGCCCTATGATAATCATGAAAATCAAGTCCATAATCCAATGGCCATGGCAAAGTGAAATGATAGAAAGAGTTTCTATTAGAGTTTTCATAATGGACTTGAATCGAATGATTAATTCATATGACAAAAAATTAGGGTTTGACATAATCACCTTAACCCTAATCCGATAGGAGCTCAAAATGGAGGAACTTAATCATACAGATAACTACACCAAGAGGTTCGTCTTTAGTTCTGATGGATTGCCATCATATGTTGCTAGATGTCACTGATGGATTTTGAGAGCAATTAGAATGATTTAGATGATCGATCATACTAGTTGTCTGAATCAGAAAAGTTCTGATCCATCGAAAGATGTTTCGATGATGGCAATGATAGACATCATGACATATCCCATTACTATATGGAACTGAACCTAACTAGATCACACAATCAAGGGTTTGGATCTGGATATCATCAATTAGACTAACCCAATTCAATTGATTTGAGTAAGATTCAATTAGGTTCAAGGAAATCGTGCTAGCACATGATTGAGCCTGATATTCTCCTTCAACAATCATTAAAAGTTATCTCGACTGAGCCAAATATGTTTGGGCTCACTCAAAAATCTTTACTTGGTCTGACTGGAGCTTGTCCAGATCAGAAAAGAGTTATCTTAATTTATAAGATAAATTTAAGATAACACCTATAATTTTTCATCACCTGCTAAATCTTATTCTTTGACTTTGGTCAAACGTTGATCTTTGACACTTAGACATCTGCCCATGTGTCATGCACCCATAGGAGAGTAGATGGAGCTTTGTCCCCCTGCGAAAAGGAGGAAAGGGAGGGGGCGCATGCCTAGGGAGGCGTGCGCCCAAAGAGGATAAAGATTGGAGTCCCATACAAATGGGACTCCAATTACTTCATCCTCTCTACTTAGGTGGCACCAAAGACTCTTCTTTGATCAGTCTTGGCACCACCTAAGGAGGTTTGTGAGGGACTCTAATCTGATTGAATCAAATGATATCATTTCACCAATCAAATTTAGATCTGCTTGCATGAAGAGTCGTGATTGGTCGGGATGATGTGGTAATGCATGGTGCAACAGGGTCTATATAAATCCTATCTACGCCCAAGATTGAGAGCTTCTACCCTTTACCCATGCCACATAGCTCCTCTCTCTCCTTCTCCACTCCTTCAAATTCTCTCTCTCCTCTCCATGCCTAAAAAGTTTTGGACTTCGGTTTGGTGCAATCCAAGCAAGAGAAAGGTGACAAGAAAGCAAGAAGGCAGCACTGCTGCAAGAGATAACATCCGATTTTCAAAAGGTATTTTGAAGATCTTCAAGATCAGATCCAGATCTAGTCTTTGGAGTACAGATTGAGAAGAAGAAGATCTTCAGATCCTATCAAAATAGATATTGATAGAGGTCAAGCACTTGCGTGGCTACATCCAGAACCTCAGACAAACATCGAGATCATCATAAGATAATAGGATTATCCACAATAAGTTATAATTAAATTAGATTTAATTTATTTTATTTTTATTTTATTTTATTAGATCAATAAAATCAGATCTGAAGATTGTCAGATCTGATTTAGATCTAAGAGAAAATTTTTGAAATATTTTTCTTGATTTAATCAGATCTGAACGAATCTGATCCAAGAAATAGAATTTTTCCTTCACAAATTTTGATAATAAGTATCAAAAGTTGAATATTATTCAGCAGCACGAAATGATTCGTGCTGGTGCCTTTATATCCTATTTAAACATAAGGTCTAAGAATAACCTAGATCAGACAGAATGCTTTCATTGTAAGAAGCAGGGGCATTGGAAAAGGAATTGTCCTCATTATCTTACTTCCCATGATCCCAATAGGCTGAATAAGAGAGATGAGCAAGCAGTTGCTGATCAAGGATGTTATATGATAACACCTTATAATTTTTTTGTTTATGACACTTCTACTTAGGTATTAGATACCAGAAGTTCGGTCTATATTTGTAATACATTGCAAGGACTCTAAATTAGTAGAAGATTTAAAAATAATGAGTGATTCCTAAATATTGGAGATGGAAGGTCTGTTCTAGTTCTAGCTATGAAAATAGTTCAACTTATTCTCAATACTAATATTGTTTCTTTAAATGAATATCATTATTGTTCTTTCTTTTTGATGAATATAATCTCTATTAGCCTTTTAACCAAAGATGGTTATCATTTATATATAAAGAAAGATTATTTTGATATCATTATGAATGATGTTACAATAATATAAGGATAATAAAGAAATGGTATTTACATTTTATCATAGCTTGTGAGTGTAATGTACACTTCTAGAAAATACCCTAGATTAGATAATGTCTCTAATATCTACATATGGCATTGTAGGTTAAGTCACATGAATAAGAATAGGATAAATAGGTTGACCCAAGAGGGAATCCTCGAAGTCAGTGATTGTGAATCACTTTCAACCTATGAGTCATATCTTCTTCGAAAAATGACCATGTCATCTTTTATTAGAAAAGGTGAGAGAGCCACTGAGCTCTTAAATCTTGTACAAACCGATGTATGTAGACCAATGAGCATAGGTGTCAGAGGTGGATATTTCTACTTCATCACTTTCATAGATGATCTATCCAGGTATGGATATATCTATCTGATGAAACATAAGTCGGACTCATTTGAAATGTTCAAAAGATTCCAAAGTAAAGTAGAAAAATAAATTAAAAAGTGTATTAAAACTCTTCGATCATATTAAGAAGGTGAGGTTCTTGACATATCTTGGAGAGGATGGGATTCTCTTACAATGGATTCCTCCAGTAACACCACCGCATAATGGTGTATCGAAAAGAAGAAATCGAACCTTATTAGACATGGTTTGATCCATGATAGGATTTGCTAGTCTACCTATTTTATTTTGGGGTTATGCTCTTGAGACTTCATGTTATATATTGAACAATATATCGAGTAAGTCTATCATAATGACTCGATATGAGATATGGATCGGGTGTAGGCCTACACTCTCTCACCTATGAGTTTGGAGATATCCAGCCTATGTCAAATATTTGCATATAGATAAGCTTGGACACCAGTTTGATAAGTGTGTGTTTATAGGATATCCTGTAGAAAGTTAGGGTTACTATTTCTACCATGCTGAAGAGCAAAAAAGAATTCGTTAGCCTTAAGGCAATCTTTTTAGAAAAGAAATTCCTTGGTAAAGGAACTATTACCTCTAAAATTGAACTTGATGAAGTTAAATAGGTAGAAAGACCAACACCTATAGCTGAACCTAAGTCAAATTTGATTAGATCATATCCGAAGCCCAATATACCTGCACCATTAAGATGATCCGGTAGAGTACCGCATCAGTCGGACAGATACTATGATTTCTTGGTCTGGGATGGTGATCCCATCAAACTCGATGAGAATGATGAGGATCCAATCACCTATATAGATGCAATGCAGATACTTGATTTTAAAAAATGGCTCGAGGGCATGAAGTTTGAAATGGAGTCTATTAAGGTCAACGATGTGTGGACATTGGTTGACCCACCTGAAGGAATTAAATCCATTGAGTGTAAGTGGGTCTTCAAAAGAAAGAGAGGTGGAGACAAAAAGATGAAGACCTATAAAGCCCATCTGATTGCTAAGAGATATCATCAACGTTATGGTATTGACTATGATGATATATTATCTCATGTGGCAATGCTCAAATTTATTCGGATAATGTTTGCGATTACTGTCCATCTGGACTATGAGATCTGACAGATGGAAGTGAAGATAGCTTTTCTCAATGGAGAGCTGATCGAAGAGGTATATATGATATAACTTGAGGGATTCACATCCATAGATCAGTCCAAGATGTGTAAGCTTCAGAGATCCATTTATGGATTGAAGCAAGCATTTCAAAGTTGGAACATGTATTTTGATAAGATGATCAAAATATATGGCTTCGTTAAGAACGGAGAAGAGCCCTACATTTACAAATGGGTAAATAGTCCACCAATGGTATTTCTTATCTTGTATGTGGATGACATTCTCTTAATCAAGAATGATATCCCTGCACTATAGAAAATAAAAATTTGATTGTCATCTCAGTTCTCCATGAAGGACTTAGGTGAAGCATCCTACATCCTTGGGATGAAGATTTATAGGAATAGATTTAAAAGGATGCTTGGGTTATCCCAGTCCACGTACATAGATACTATGCTGAAGAGGTTCAGCATGGAGAATTCTAAAAAAGGTTATCTTCTGATAGGCCATAGAATTTCTCTCTAAGAAGGATTATTTGAGAACTCCTGAAGAGAGAGCATATGAGTAGAGTCCCATATACTTCGACAGTGGGATTTATCAAGTATGCCATGACATGTACGAGACCAGACGTGGCATACTCACTAGAAGTAGTAAGTAGATATCAGTCTGATCATGGAGAAAACTACTAAAAAGTGGTTAAAGTCATCCTTAAGTATTTGAAAAATACTAAGGACTAATGGTTGGTTTATGGCAAATCAGATCTAAAACTTATGGGGTTTTCATACTCCAACTTTCAATCTAACCATGATGACTACAGCAGCATGTTGGGATATGTTGAAGCCATCTACTGGTAAAGTTTCAAGCAGCATATTGTGGTAGATTTTATTTGTAAAGTAGAGTACATCGCATAGCATCAGATGCCACGAGGAAAGCTATTTGGCTAAGAAAATTCATCATCAAGCTCAGAGTAGCACCATCCCTAGATGGTCCGATCCTGCTCTACTATGACAGCATTGATGCCATAGCTCAGGTGAAGGAACCAAAGGCACACCAATGGATAAAGTACATTCTACGGCACTTCCACCTGGTTTGAGAGATCGTGGATCGAGGTGATGTCAATCTTCAAAAATTCGATGAAAAAGAGAACCTGACCAACCCCTTCACTTAAGCTCTAGCGATAAAGAATTTCGACAACCATAAGTCAAAAATGGGTATTAAATTTTGTACCAAGTGGCTTTAGGATAAGTGGGAGTTATTGAAAAATATATTTCAAAGTCAATCGTCAGCCTATTCATGATTGAGCTATATTATAATTATAATTAATTTATTAATTAATAAAATATATTTTTAATATTTTTTATCATAAGTTTTTATCTTCTAATGAACTTTATTATTGTGATGAAGTTCTTAGATTTAGGTTCGATAAAAAGAGAATTTATTGATTAGTCCTTAAAACTATTCATCACCAAATAATAGGCTGTTAATAAGGACAATAGTGTCTATTGAGCATAGGTCGCTGTATGCCATATAGGTTGGTTATCCTCTTAATCAAGAAGTATGGAGACACTGGTATGACATATAGGTGAGATGTAGGGATACATCATCACTAAACGTGACCAACTCCAAAGTATTCTGCTGTCGAGAATATCTTTGATGGGATATAGGTATAAGTATCCCTTAGACCTGAGATGACCTCAGTGACTTGTAAACAACTCACTATGCTTTGGTACCGGACTAACTAAATTTTTAATTCAGTAATGAAAGATTTCTGGGCATAGTCAAGTACTTGCAAAGTCAGTATGTGATCAAGATGGGATTGAGCACTCCAAGAGTTGAAGAAGAATGTATCATTTTATTTCAATATAGCAAAACCTTGGCCAGGGTAATGCTTGAGATGAATTTGATATTTTGAAATATAATGTAGATAGCCTGATTAAAGTTGATAGTTGAACTCTGAGGTGTCTTATGTGCATTTTGGTTAAGGAGATGAATTATATGAAAACTATATCCACTTGGGTTCTAAGGATGTTGTTTTACACATTGGACCTATCCAGTCATCGGACATCAATGCTAGATGGTCATTTTGATTCATACAAGAATTTATTTCTATACTATCAGCTTAGGTACGGACCTATGAGGTCACACACATTGGAGTTCATGATCTGATCGGATGGTTGATCAAGGATTAAGAATCATTCTAGGGTTAAGCAATCAATATGATTGATGTTTAACCTAATGTAAGTATTGTAGGAGGATCGATTAGCAATTAAAATGCTAATTAGCTTAATTTGATTAAGCCAGAGGACTGAGATTAAGTCTAATTAAATATGATTTAATTAGTTTTGGTTTGGGCTTGATTGGATCAAGTCCAATTGATTTATTGGATAAGCCAAGTGCAAGGAAGAATTAGTCCTAATTCAACTAGTACTTGGGTCAACCCAATTTCTAATTTGATTAAAAAATTAATTCAAATTTAAATATGATTTAATCTAATTTAATTAGGTTCTTAATTGGGTTAGGAACTAATTTAATTGGGTTGGTTTACTTTTGGTTTAATTTGGTTTGAGAAACGAATTTTTGACCAAGTCATATATGGAATCCTAGTAGGACTAGGATTCCATCCTTGCACTACATTTGCCCCACATCCCCCACATCCCACACTCTCTCTATTTTGGCATACAATTCTCTCTCCTTGATGGTTCACACACATCCACTCTTCTTCTCTCTCTTTTATTTGGAATAAGTTATGGACCAAGTCTATAGAAGAAAAGTTGTTGTGGTTTGTTTGGACTCTATATGATAGAATCCCAACAAACTAAAACTTCTTCCTTTGTGCCACCCCCCACCTATTTTTTTTCTAGTTTTCTTTGATAGAAAAAGAAAGTTTTTGTGCACCTACCAGGTGGTCCATGGCATGGGATGAGGAGGGGGTGCCCAAGTGTTGGCCGCCCCAATAACTTGCCATATATGGTCCTATCTTTTTTAAGAATTTGATCTAGACAATACTCTTCCATATCTCTATATATATGAATCATTGTGATCTAATTTTTAGATAGATTGCAAATCACAGAGAGAGGTTTTAGGTGTATGAAAATCATAGGGAAAAGGTTCTTGGGTGCTGGGTTTTCATAGACACCAATCCAGGTATCTAGGTGAGAAAAGAAAGAAGAAGAAGAGGATCATCTTCTAGGGTTTCTTCCATTCATCCTTTTTTCCTCTACTTTTGAGATTTTTTTGAGAGTGTCTCAGATCTAAAATCTCTCATCTTTCTTCTGATCTTTGGAGAGTCTAAATCTAGAAGAAAAAAGCACCGGATCGACCATCGAAGAAGGATTAGCATAGTACTAGCATACTTAGAGGCTAGACGTGTGTGGCTTGGAGCTTCATTGTTCAGTCTGGATCAACAAGTTAGAATGTTTAACTTGCACAAGTAATATGGATCTAATCCTATCTTACATATATGCAATAGATCTAATATAGATCTGTGTTGATGTGATCAACTCTTTTTTCTCTATCATATGTTTTTAATTTTTTATTTAATCTCATGCCATAATCATGTAATAGAATATTAGATCTAGGATAATCTCTAATTTTAAGAATAAATTTTGATTTATTTCAATCTTTCACTACTAGATATTAAAAAGTTTTAAGATCTAGATCTGATTTCTTCAATTACATGAGTTGGGGATTATACAGAAAAAGTTCCATCACATCACATATATGATTGGCTTATAGAGCACTCATTCTTTCATATCCTAGGTATATAGGAGGCAACCCCTAATCAGCCACAAGTAGAAAATAGAAAAAAATCCAAGTTTCAAGAAGCCCAAGAGTTGATCCTAAAATAAAAAGAGTCAACTTTGACATGTTGGAGCTAAATGCAATAAGCTGCAAGTCAACTCTTGTAAAGCTTGAGTCAACTCTCTCGGTCGAGATAGAGAACTGTATTTTTGGGACCCCATTCGAGTTGGCTTATAAAGTACTCATGTCAACTCCTAGAAGGTCTCGAGTCGACTCTCAGATTGGTAAGCCAACTCTCTTAGAAAAAATAGAACGTAGAATTTTTAGACTCTAAGACCAAGTCAACTCCTAGGTGATTTGAGTCAACTCATAGACAACTCGAGTCAACCCCAGAAGACTACAAGACGACTTCTAATGTGGGAATAGTTTTAACAGCTAGGTTTTCTATCTTATTCTAACCTCTATTTCTCTATTCCAATGGCTAGTTCAACCCTTCCAATGATCAAAACTCATTCTTTAGCCACTTCCAAACTTACAAAAAGTCAGAGAATCATTAAAAAAAGCAGAGAAGAGGATTAAAAAGAGAAATACATCAAAGAGGATTAGAAAGAGAAATGCATCATTTATAAGGGCATTATTAAATATCTTTGGGAAAGAGAAAATGAGAGGAATTTAGTACAAAGATTTTAGTGAGCATTCAAAAGAGATCTTCTTCTTCAGCTACATCCTCCCAAGCTTCAGAAAAAGAGAAGTTAAGCATCAAAAGAGCAACTCATCATCAACATTTTCATGCTTAAAAGAGTTTTTCTTTTGCCTTTATTTGTCCTTAAAACTCATATCCACTATATTTTGGTTTCTTTATAAGTTTTTTTAAGGTAAAAAAAATTTGGGTTAGATCCATCCAAGCTCAAAGTTGGACTTTGTATGATTTTGGTTAGTGAGCCAAAAAACCAACTAGATTGGATTGCTGGCCCAAAAAATAATTGTGTAAAGTTTGGTTAGTGATCCTAAAAAATTAACTGGATTTGATTGTGAATTTAGCTAAAACAATCACACTGTAATCGGGATGATTATAGAGGAATTTTCAAGTGAAACTTGGGAAGTAGACGTAAGTGCAGGATTGCTCCAAATCATTATAAATTTCTAGTATTTATACTATGCTTTGCCCTTCTTGCATGTAATTCTTGCATTACATCATTCTTTTTAATTCCGTTGCTGCACATTCAATACACATTACTTGCACTAAAGTTTGCTTATTCAAAGCACATAATTGTTCAAATTTAAATTTGCTAAAAGTTTGTTAAAAACCAAATTCACACCCTTCTTGGGTTGCTACCTTTCTAGGCAACATCGGCTCACTGTAGGGTGAGGGACCTCCAAGGGTCCTCTAAGGTTAGCCTTTGCTTTATGATCATCTAAGGTCTTTGGCCCGAGATTGACTTGAGAGCTCCATGGGTCCTTTTAGGTTATCCCTCGCTTCTCACACGGTAAAGATCTTTTTTAACTCGGCTCACCATAAGGTGAGAAGCCTCCGATGGTTCTCAAAGGTTAACCCTCGCTTGTTGGTCACCCGAGATTTTTAGCCTGAGATCAACTTAAGGGCTTCGTGGGTCTATTTAGGTTAGCCCTTGCTTCTCGCATGACCAAGATTTTCTTCGACTTGGCTCACCATAGAGTGAGGGCCTTCGAGGGTCCTTTAAGGTTAGCCCTCGCTTCTTAGTCGCTTGAGATCTTCAGCCTGAGGATCATTACAATAGGAACGAGGTCCACAACTACATCTATAAAATTTGATGATCACAAGAAAAATTTCCTTTTATTGAAAGAGTGATTGTTGCATTATTCATAGTACATTTATAGATTTTTAGAGTTCCATGGCCATGACGCTCCAATGAGCTATTTTAAGTGGTAGGTTCCAAGCCTAATGAACTCGTCCACTCTATAGGGGCCTTCCAGATTTGGGTATAGCTTCTCTTGTTCATCTAATTGAGATTCTTTGGCTCGATGCAGCACCAAGTCATCGATCCTAAAGATTTTGCCTTTGACGTAGGAATTGTATTATCATGCTACCTTGTGCTGATAGGCTGCCATCCTTACTCTAGCTATTTATTAAACTTCTTTAAGCAAATCCAGGTTTGCATGAAGCCACTCTACATTGCTTTGTTCATTTAAGTTCTCAATCCATGAGGAGGGTATTCCGACTTTGATTAGGATGATTGCTTTCGATTTCGAAGGTAAAACTAAATGGAGTTTCTTTGTTGGGGATCCTTTGTGTGGTTCGATATACCCAAAGCACGAGGTGAAGTTTGTTAGCCCATGATCTCTTAACATAATCCAACTTTACTTTCAAGCCCTGCAAAAGAGTTCGGTTAGTTACTTCGGCCACCCCATTAGCTTGGGGATGGCGTATTGATATAAAATGGTGCAAGATGCATAATTCTCGACATAACTCAGCAAATTGGGCTCCAATGAACTGACGGCCATAGTCTATGATCAACACTCGGGGTAGGCTCAATTGGCATACATTAGACTTCCAAATGAAGTCTTTCATCTTAGATTTAGTAATGTGGGGTAGTGGCTTAGCTTTCATCCATTTGGTGAAGTAATCGATGGTGATTAGTAAGAACTTCCATTGATCCGATGCTTGTGGAAATAGCCCAAGGATGACAATCCCCCACTGCACAAAAGGCCAACGTGCATATAAGAGAGTCAGTGGCACTGCAGGTCAGTGCTGAATATTTAGATTCTATTGGCATTGATCGCACCGTTTGATTAGATTGGTGGTATCCTACCATATAGTAGGTCAGTAGTATCCCTACCATAGTACGTTGTAGGCTAATGATCTACATGCCCCTAATATGGTTTCTACATATTTTCTTGTGTACTTCTTGCAATGCATAATCAACTTCAGATGGGTGTAAACACTTGAGTAGAGGTGGAGAGAACGATCTCTTGTACAGCTTGTCCTCATAAAAGACATACTGGGATGTTTGGTTCTTTATCTTCCTGGCTTCCTTTGGGTCCATAGGTAGCGTTCCGTCCCTGAGGTAGCAGACTAGTTGATCTATCTAGCACAGCTTGCTATTAGCTTGCAACATCGAAGAGGGTTCCTCCATGCTGGATGATAATTATCATAAATTTATAAATAAAAATATTAAATAATATATAAATTAATATTTATTTTAAAGAATTAATATTTTTATTAATATTTTATTGAAAATAAGCTTATCAATGTGAAAAGCTTAATTTATGGGTTCAAACAGATTAAATTTTATATAAATTGAAGCTAAATTAGAATTATTGTGGAAGTCGAAAGTTTAAAAGAAGGAAAAAGAAAAAAAATTAAAAATCGGCTGGCTCAGAAGAAAACCCGGCCCAACCGCGGTGTGAACCAACCCGATCCAACTAGCGCCTGACGTCAGGCTGACGGGATTTTTCACGCGGCTCATAGGAGGTGTTCACTATAGCGGTGAGCCAGGCGTTCACGCGGTCCATGGGCGGAGGGGCGCTGTGCGCTATCCAACGGCTAAAAAGCCGTATTTGCACGTGATCGATGGTCAGGAAGTGGGCGGGTTTTGAGTTGAATGCTCCCGCTCCATCAAGCATGCCAACGAATAGTTCTTAGAGCTCCCGGTCAGCAAAGCATCTCCGATCGTGAACAAAACTTCCGCTCCCCTTCTAGCACGATCCGACGGTGAAAACGGCCTGATTAAGACAATCCAACGGCTCACCAGCTCCCTGTTTTTCTATTTAAAACCTCCCTCATGTATGAAGCCAGGGCAGCCTGAACACCAAATTCTTCAGCCTCCTTTCTCTCTCTTCTCCTCCTTTCTTTCTTCTTTCTTCTCCCAACCTTCAATCAAAAGAGCTCTAAAGATGCCAAGAGTGAGCAGATCGTCAACCATGCATAGCTAAGAAACTAGATTCTGAAAGAGTAGATAAAATTTTCTGACATGGATTATAATTTTTTTTTTATTTTTTATAATTATTTTTATATAAACATATTCTCTTGTTCAGTATTTAATAAAATTTATCTTTTTATGCATGAGATTCTAATTATTTGATATGCTTATTAATTGATTAAATATCTAAATAAATTATATTCATTAAAATTGATTGTGATCGATAAATATAGTTTGTACTTAATTTATTAATTTATTTAAAAAAAATTATTAAAAGCCATGTTCTTAATTTTTAAGAACTAAAATATTAAATAATTTATAATTTTATAAAGATGGATCATTATCATGAGATATAATTCATACTCTAAAAAAATAAATTATAATAATAACTAAATTCTTAAAATAATAAATTTTTACATTAAAAGAAATTACCACAATCATGTTGAAGATAACTTTAAAATTCTAGAATAATTTTCATTATTTCAAAAATTTTAATTAATTAAGTATTTACTTTTTTTATTTTTTTAATTTATTAAACTCTCATTTTACTCTCTTTAATCTACTTATTTAAATTTTTACTTTAAAATTAAATTAAAAAAAATTATTTTTAATTAAAATTGAATATAACTTAACCTTCAATCTCTAAGAAAATGGACACCCGACTCACCACTATTCCAAAAATTAAAATCAGACTTAATCTTTATTTATTGCTTTAGCAACAAGCAGTCAAATTTCTGGTACCAATGTCGGGAATTATAGCATGATTGCTTAAATTAATTAAAAATTAATTAATTAGTTTAAAAAACTAAAAGTAATAAAAAAAATTTATTTCTCTTTAATTTTATCAAGTTATTACTGCCTTTCATAATTGATTTCTGCTTTTTATAATTTAGATTAATTTATTACTTTTTAAGACTTAATCACTTGAATTTACTTTTTTTTTGCAAAACCATACAATCAAAAACTAAAAAAATATCTATAAAAAGATAAAACCATAAATCCTTAAAAAATACCGACATCTCATAATACTTAATTAATTAAGAGTAACCATAAATATTAAATAAAATTAATTTTTTTAATATGTTTGGACATCTTGTTTGATTTGTATTGCCTATCCATAATATACTATAAGGGCACAACCCATTAAATAAGATCAGGTGGGGATTTGATCATCCTTTTTTAGCCCATAAATAACTATCCTTCATATTGTATTGATCCAAACCTTAACTTAAAATTAATTAGATGTTGGCCCCCTTAAGATTATTCGAGCTCATTAGAATAAGATGATGAAAAATATGCAGGTTTCATGCCTGAATTTTAAAATATTTTTGAAAAATAATGCAACAAAACATACAGATTAAACCATTTAATCTACAAATGCATGTAATCAAATTACTAAATCCTACAACTAGGACCTATAACAGGTCATAATGTATTCTAAATCTAAAATTAAAAGGATTTGCTATTGATCAAATCAATATCCTAGATCTAGAATGATTCTAGATCTGAAATCTAAATCACATCAAGATAAGAGAAGAGATCATATCTCTTATCTTGCACTGGTCGAAAATTTTGTGGTTGATTTTTATTGTTGTCTTTAGAGCCGCACACACATTCGGCCTCTACAGGAGATCCATACGGGGCTGCAATAAAATTAGAGGTTTGTCGAATGAAAATCTACTCGAAGTGCTAGTTTCTTGTGAATCCCTCCGAATGGTTATCTAAATTTATTCTTCGGATCTCTTGGACATTGCAAAAAATGAAAAATAAGAGAAGGATTAGAAAAAAATCCAATCTTTGAATCTTCCATAAATTAGAAATAAAATACATTAAAAAAAGATCCTAAGAAAAGATAAATCTTCTCTTTCAGGACATCAATGACTAATGTCCTAAAAACATCTTTATGCTAGGACAAAGAAAGGACCTTCTCTCCTAGGCTTTTCTCATATTTTCAGATCTCACACACTTTATTTTTTCTTATAGAAAAATTATACAAAATATAGAAAAGAAGGATTCTCAAAGAAACCATAAGAGAAAACCATCTTCTCTTTTCCTTCTCTCATCAGGACATAATCAGATCATGTCCACAATTGATCTTCATGCCCCAACATCTTGGAGCACAAATTCCCATGCCCTCATCCTCTCTCTCTTTCTCAGATTTTATCATATAAAAATCACACAAAATAAATAAGAGAAAAATGGTTAAAAGAAAAATAAAGAGAAGACAATCTTCTCTTACCTTTATCCCTTCAAGACATCAATATTTGATGTCTTGATGAAGATCTTTTCTTCAAGAAACTTGGTGCCCCAAACCTCCATGCCTTCTCCTTCTTTTCTTCTAATTTTTTTATGATTTTTTCAAGTTTTACACATTCTAAACTTAATAGGAGGTATCCTTCCTTTTAAATATGGAAGACTAGGTCAAAACCTAGTCTTAAAAGGAGACCAAGGAGGAGTTTTAGGAGGCGTCCAACTCTTGGATGCCTTCCCTCCTTATTTTTTAGGTGTGAAGATCAAAAAATCATGTACAAAACTAAAGAAATTAAGTGTACAAAAGAAAAGGAGGCATGGAGAAAAAGTTTCATAAGAAAAGGAGGTGTTTTGGAGAATTGGGACTCTTTCAAAAGAAAATAAAACCAAACTACTTATCAAATTTGATCAAATTAAATTTTAATTAATTTCTTCAGATATTTACTACATGAAAAAGCTTTTATTGGTGTGGAGAACATCACATAAAGATCTAAAAATAAAATATGGGCATTAACTTTTATTGACGCAAAGGAGTGAGAGTCCCAGTCCAACTGGGACTCTTCTTGTTTGACTAGGACAAAACTATTTTGAATCTAATTTAAATAAAATTAAATATAACTTAATTAAAGATGATCTTAGTCTAACTAGGAGCTTAATTAAATTAGATTAAATTATATTTAATTTTAATTTAAATTTTAATTCAATTAGAAATTAGGTGCACTCAAATCCCAGTTCAACTAGATATTATTTTTTTTCTTGCAATTGACTTATCCAATAAACTAATTAAATTTAATCTAATTAAGTGTAAACTAATTCTAATTGAATCTAATTCAATTAGACTTGATCTCAGCCCAGTTGCTCAATCAAATTAAGCCAATTAGTAATCCAATTGGTAATTGATTCTCATGCAACACTTGCATGAGGTCAAACATCAATCGTATTAAATATTTGACCTCGAAATGATTCTCAATCACCGATTAACCATTTGATTAAGTTACAACCTCTTATGTGTGTGATCCTATAGATTCAAATCTAAGCGAATAGTATAGAAACTAATTTCTATACCAATCGAAGTAACCATCTAACAATGGTTTTCGATGTTCGGATAGGTTGAACGTATGCAAAGTAACATTCTCAGAACCCTGGCTCATGGTTACCGTATAATTCATCCTGTTAGTGTAGAATCTGGTTAATACCAGATCGAGCTGAAGTTGAGGAAGAAGAGGTCGCCACTGGTGACCTGCAAAATAAAGTTTTATCTAAAGTCGGTGGTGGTGACTCCGGTAGGATCCTCCGACGATCAAGTCAGCTCTTCTGGCCAGCAGAAATGGAGTGCTCAGGCAAGAATTCAGCAAAATTTTAAAAAGAAGAAGAGAGCTTAGAGAAAACATATCTGGAGAGTCCCTTTTATAGACAGAGCCTATAGCAGACTGATAGTGATGGCCGTAACCGTCTGGTAGTAGGCCACTCGGAGCCACGTGGAGTTTGTTATGGAGAGAGATGTCTGTTGCCATGATGTGGCCGTTCGTTGAGATTTAATAGTTAAAGTTCGGAGGAAGCAGGCGTTGGTTGGTGAAGAGTTTTGACATACATCAATTTCAGAGGAGTTTAGACTCCTAAAGGAAACTTGACTGAAGAAGAAATTCAGAAGGAATTTGACTCCTGAAGGAATTCGACTGAAGGAGAGGTCCGAAAGGAGTTTGGCTCCTATAAGAATCTGACTGAAGGAGAGGTCCAAAAGGTGTTCTGCTCTTGGAGGAATCCAACTGAAGGAGCTCCTAGAGGAATTCGACTGAAGGAGAGATCTGGGAATAATTCGACCACTAGAGGAATCTGACTGAAGGAGAGGTCTGGAAGAAATTTCAAACTCGAGAGTCGGGGAACTATTGTTGGGGATAAATCCCACTCCCATCGAAGTTCAGTCTAATGATTAATCTAATGCAACTGATAATCACGAAAGAGCTTCAATCAAAAATTCTCCTCCAGCGGTCGGACCCCAGCCGAACTCCTCCAATGGCCAAACCTTAATCGAACTCTTTCAATTGATCGAACTCCTTAGCAGCCAAGCCCCACCCAAACTTCTCAAGCGATCGAACTCCTTCCAGTCCTCTCCTTTAGTTGGATTCCTCTAGGAGCTCCTTTAGTCGGATTCCTTCAGGAGCCAAATTCCTTTCGGACCTCTCATTTAGTCGAATTCCTTCAGGAGCCGAACTCCTTTCCGACCTCTCCTTCAGTCAGATTTCTATAGGAGTCGAACTCCTTCCAGACCTCTCCTTTAATCGGATTCCTCAAGAGCCGAACTTCTTTCGAATTTTTTCTTCAGTCAAGTTTTCTTTAGAAGTCCGAACTCCTCTAAAATTAATGTATGTCAAAGCTCTTCAACAACCAATGCCTGCTTCCTCCAAACTTCAACTATTAAGTCTCAATGAATGGCCACATCACGGCAATGGACATCTCTCTCCATAACAAACTCCACATGGCCCCGAGCGGCCCACTACCGAATGGTTACGATCGTCACTATCAGTCTGCTATAGGTTCCATGTATAAAAGAGACCCTTCATATATGTTTTCTCTAAGCTCTCTTCTCCTTTCCAAAATTCTACTGAATTCTTACCTGAGCACTCCATTTCTATTGGCCAAAAGAGTTGACTTGATCATCGGAGGATCCTACCGGAGCTACCACCACCGACTTTGGACGAAACTTTATTTTGCAGGTCATCGATGGCGACCTCTTCTTCCACGATTCCAGCTTGATCCAGCATCAACCAGATTCTACACCAATAGAATTGGTGCTAGAGGAATGGCCCTCTATTCCTGAGGTATCCTTATTCTTAAAGGAGTGCTCAATCAATCCTATGGATTTTCTTCTTCAAGGTCCATCTCTATCCATTCCCTCAATCCCAAGAAATTCCTCCAAAGAGGATGACTACTTGGAGATCTACCGCTTCTATTGCCAGATCTGGGCCAGATCCGTCTATCCCTACTCCATCATCGGTACTTCAACCTCCTCCTCCATCGACGGCCATGGTAGATTTGGAGCAGTTCAATCTACTGATGCAGTAGGTTCAGAGCCTTACCGAGATGGTGCAGGCCATGCGGCAACCTCCGATGATGATTCTATCAGAAAATTTGCCATCAGGATGTCAAGAACTGGCCCCAAGGAGGAGCACTTGGGCTAGCATACCCATCGCCCTTGGGAAGGAGAAATAGAGAGCAGAGGATTCTTGCTCAGATCATAATTCTTCTCCAAAAGGGATCTTCCCCATCCACTATCAAAAGCCTTCCAAGATCTATGATTGAGATGACGTCCTCGATCAAAAATTATGGAAGATGGACTGATAGATTGAGGAACTCTGCCATGTCGCCCCGATTCACCATGACGATATCTACACCGATCCCCCTTTCTCTCCCTGAATTATGCAAAAGCCCATTCTGCCGAGCATCAAGCTCTCTCAATTTGAAAGCTACGATGGATCCTCTGATCCGATTGATTACTTAGAAGCCTTTCAGACCATGATGCTGCTCCATGGCGCACCAGACACCATATTATGCCAAGCTTTTTCATCTATCTTAAAGGGAGTAGTACGAAATTGATACTCGACATTAAAGTTGGGTACGATCTTCTTCTTTGATCAGATGAGCCATCAGTTTGTGGCTCATTTTGTTAGCAACCAGTGTTCCCATCGAGGTTCAAATTTCCTGATGAACATCAAGTAGAAGGTGGGGGAATCCATCTGGGCTTATGTCACTTGATTTAATGCTGCTGCATTTGAGGTTCGAAACCTAGACTAGTCAGTTGCAATGGCCGCACTCAAGGATGGCCTTCAGAAGAATGATTTGATATTCTTTCTGGAGAAGAAGTACCCCAGGAACTTTGTCGATCTGCTAGCTCGGGCTAAGGGATATGCCTGAGTGGAAGAAGCCTTCAAGTTGAAGGATGAGGAAGCCGTAGGAGAGTGGCGTAGACCCACCACTGATGGAGGGCCGAATGAAGTTCGGCCATGCTCACGGACCCCCTCTCGAGTGCAAGCGAGTCTGAACTCCCCCTCAAGCTTGTCATCAAAGAAGCCCCTATAGAAGAGCATAAAAAGTTCTCCCCTCGAAAGGTTCCACAACTACGCTCCCCTTAATGCTCCTAAAGCTTAAGTTCTGATGGAAATCAAGAATCAGCTATCGAGATTAGAAAAATTATGATCTCTCTCAAACAAGCATAATCGAAGCAAGTACTATCTTTACCATCGTGACCATAGCCACAATATTGAAGAATGCATTCACCTCCAAGACAAAATCGAGGAGCTCATCAGGAGAGACCGACTGGGTCGATTCCTAAGATGTTGTCCTGAAGCAAGAGTAGATCGGCCAAGGGTGCTGCCGCAGCCAAAACCACCAATGAGGAAGAAATAACAAGAAGATCGGCCACCTCTCGACATCATCAACACTATCTTTAGGGGGCTTCGAACTTTGGCGAGTTGCCATCTCTCAGCTTCAGAGCTAGGGGAAGCTTGCCCCAAATTGTAAAGGCCCATATAAAATAGAGGAGGTTGTCTGGCCCGAATCTTATCGCCTGAAGGAGCTTGGAGGAAGGACACTCCAATGACCTTAGAATTCAAAAAATCTGAGGATGTACTACCAGTAATTTTTCTTTAATAAAACTCCTCCATTTCAATATTATTGTTTCTTAGTATAAAAACTATATGATGATAGGGAAGAAGCAATCAATAGTGGCCATGTTAGGAACAGGAGGAGAACCTCGTCCTAACATGAGCAAGTCAAAGTCCTTCAACCTCGGCTGGAGATAAGATCTTCCCCGAGCTTTTACATCAATAGGAGATAAGATCTCCTTCAACCTCGACTAGAGATAAGATCTCCTCCGAGCTTCAACGCTATGTCAACAAGAGATAAGATCTCCTTCAACCTCGCTAGAGATAAAATCTCCCCGGAGCTTCTACGTCAATAGGAGATAAGATCTTCTTCAATCTCGGCTAGAGATAAGATCTCTCCCGAGCTTCAATATCTACGTCAATAGGAGATAAGATCTCCTTCAATCTTGGCTAGAGATAAGATCTCCTCCGAGCTTCTACGTCAATAGGAGATAAGATCTCCTTCAATTTCAGCTGGAGATAAGATCTCCCCCGAGCTTCAACGTCTACATCAATAGGAGACAAGATCTCCTTCAATCTCGATTGGAGATAAGATCTCTTCCGAGCTTCAACATCTATGTCAATAGGAGATAGGATCTTCTTCAACCTTGACTGAAGATAAGATCTCCCTCGATCTCCTTCAACCTCGGTTGGAGATAAGATCTTCCTCGAGCTTCAACGCCAATAGGAGATAAGATCTACTTCAACCTCAACTAAAGATAAGATCTTCTTCGAGCTTCTACGTTAACAGGAAATAGATCTCCTTCAACCTCGGCTGGAGATAAGATCTCTCTCGAGCTTCTACATCAACAGGAGATAAGATCTCCTTCAATCTCAGCTGGATATAAGATCTTCTTCGAGCTTCTATGTCAATAGAAGATAAGATCTCCTTCAACCTCGGTTGGAGATAAGATCTCCTCCGAGCTTCTACGTCAATAGAAGATAAGATCTCCTTCAACTTCGATTGGAGATAAGATCTCCTCCCAAGCTTCAACTTCAATGTCAATCTCGGCTAGAGATAAGATCTCCCTCCGAGCTTCAATCTTAATAGTGTAGAGCCTAGAAAAAAACTTTGACAGTCATCTTTTTTGTACTCTCTTTCTTCGAATTTTGAACTCGAAAGTGGGGGGACTATTGTTGGAGATAAATCCTGCTCCCATCGAAGTCTAGTCCAATGATTAGTCTAATGCAATCGATAATCACGAAAGAGCTTCAATTGAGAATTCTCCTCTAGCGGTCGAACCCCAGCTGAACTTCTCCAGTGGCCAAACCTTAGTCGAACTCCTTCAACCGACCGAAATCCTCAATGATCGAGCCCCAGCTGAACTCCTCCAGTGGCCAACTCCTCCTAGACCTCTCCTTCAATCAGATTCCTCCAGGAGCTCCTTCAGTCGGATTCCTTCAGGAGCCAAACTTCTTCTGGACCTCTCCTTCAATCAGATTCCTCTAGAAGCTGAACTTCTTTCGGATCTCTCCTTCAGTCAAATTTTTATAGGAGCCAAACTCCTTCCAGACCTCCCCTTCAGTCAGATTCCTTTAGGAGCTGAACTCCTTTCAGACCTCTCCTTCAGTTGGATTCCTATATGAGCCAAACTCCTTCCAGACCGCTCCTTCAGTCGGATTCCTTCAGGAGCCAAACTCTTTCTGAATTTCTCCTTCAGTCAAGTTCCCTTTCGGAGTTCAAACTCTTCTAAAATTTATGTATGTTAAAGCTCTTCACCATCCAATGCCTGCTTCCTCCAAACTTTGACTATTAAATCTCAACGAATAGCCACATCACGACAACGGATACCTCTCTCCATAACAAACTCCACATAGCCCCAAGTGGCCCACTATCGGACGGTTATGGCCGCCACTATCAGTCTACTACAGGCTTCATCTATAAAAAGGATCCTCCAGATACATTTTCTCTAGGCTCTCGTCTTCTTTCCAAAATTCTTTTGAATTCTTGTCTGAACACTCCATTTCTATTGATCAGAAGAGTTGACTTGATCATCGGAGGATCCTGCTGGAGCCACCATTGTCGACTTTAGACGAAACTTTATTTTGCAGGTCATCAGTAGCGACCTTTTCTTCCTCGACTCCAGCTCGATCCGACATCAATCAGATTCTGCACCAACACATCCCTTTGACTATTAATGCTCAAGACAACTTCGAGTATGCTATCAAATACTCATACAAATCTTCTCTATTATGTCTCAAAATTTTGCAAATCCCATGACTCCTCACGAGAATTACCCAGCCCTAGGTTTCGCTAAATTGAAACACAATAAGACATTCTCTTCCTGAAGTTAATCAAGAGTGGTCAATCCCATCTTGACTCACACACCAACTTCATAAGTACTTGACTATACCTAAAAATCTTCTGAACCTATATTAGAAATACAGGCAGTCTAGCACCAAAGTACAGTGAGTTGCTTGCAAGTCACCATGGTGATCTTAGGTCGAAGGGACACTTATACCTATTGACCTTAGCTAGCCACTCTTGATAGTAGAGTGCTACATTGGTCACGTTCAGTGCAGATGTACTCCTACATCTCACCTGGATGTCATACCAGTGTCTCCACACCACTTGCTTATAAGGATAACCAACGCATATGGCATACAGCAACCTACACTCGATAAGTTATCATCCTTATTAATAACTTATCATTTGATCATGAATAATTTAAGAACCATCCGATAAATTCTTTTTTATCAATTGATTGTAGTTCTAAGAACTTCATCATAATTCAAGAGTTCATTTAAGAAAGATAGAACTTTTATGATGAACTAGCTAAATAACTATTATTATTAGATAATTTATATACTAATTTCAATCATCTACTACTTAGATAATTGACTTTAGGACACATTTTCCAATACAAAAAAATCTAAGAGTTGGATCGGGTTTGAATTGGTTAATTATTTGGTGTCTAAGATAAGTAGTTTAAAGATTGTGATTTTGAATTGATTCCGTTGTCTGACCTAGCCAACTCAGTTGATATCTAAGAAAAACAATGAGCAGGAAACCTCCCACATCTTATGCTTACCTAGCTAAATCAGTTAGCCAATTTTATGCTTGGAGTGCTCAAAGGTGATCATGGAATAGTTAGAAGTTGTCTAGATCTAGGTTAACCCTAGGGTAGAGAGTCCATATTTGCTTAACTTGATTGCTATTAATACCAAATTCAAACCTAATTAAAGCACTCTTCTCTCATTCATCTCTAGATTTAGGACTTCTTAGGACTCATCTTTAGAACTCTCTTCTTTCTTTTCTCTCATCTCTCTAAAAATTTAAAAAATTAAAATTAAAAAAAATTATAAATATAAAAATATAAAAACTAAAATTAAAAATAATAATAATTTGGAAAAAAGAATCTAGTCGATTAGTAAGAATAGATTCAAACCCTATTCTAATCCAAGAAATTTTTGAGTCTACAATAAGGGAGATAGGTCAAGAACCTCAAATGCTAAAAGTCTTCTACTATCCAATTAGGTCAGCCCAACCATCTTGTATCCAATTACCACATACTAATGCAACTAGTTTTGAAATTAAATCTCAAATTATCAACATGCTCCCTAAATTTACTGGGATTGAGGATGCTTATATTTTTATTAGAGAATTTGAGGAAATATGTAATACCATGATGATACACCAACTCTTAGAAGATGCTATTAAACTTAGGCTAATTAATTTTGCCCTCAAGAAAAGTGCTAAAAAATGACTATATAGTCTACCCAATCACTCGATCATAACATGGGATGGCTTTGCAAAAGTATTCTTGAGGAAGTTCTTCCCACATCACAAAATAGCCAAGTTAGGAAACAAAATTAATTAATTTTATCAATTAGGAGGAGAGTCTTTCTAGAAGTGTTTAGACTGATTTAAAAATATCTTGAGTCAATGCCTACACCATGGAATAGAAACATGGAGGTTATGCCAAATCATTTATGAAGGTTTAGACCCAAGTTCTAGGACTATGCTAGAATCAATGTGCCAGGACCAATTCATACACAAGGAACCTAATGAGGCCTGGCAATTTTTTGAGGATCTAGATGAAAAGAGTCTTCAATAGAAAGCAACTAGGGAACCTATGCCACTAAGAAGTGGTATACACCAAGTCCCAACAACTCTAGCTGTAGAAGACAAAATAGCTGCTTTGTAATGAAGATTAGAGGCCTTAGAATTATAGAAACCAGCCAATGTAAACCAAGTATCTACACTCATGTGCAACGGTTGTAGTGTATCAAACCATGTTATAGTAGAATGTCCCTTCCTGATTAAACTAATAGAAAATGAGTTTGCACAGGTTAATGTAGCATATCAAAGATCAAATAATAACTCCTATGCATCCACTTAGAACCTAGGATGGAGAAATCACCTTAATTTTTTATGATCACAAGGTCTAAATGTAGGTGGTCCTAGCTTCAATCAATCAAACACTAGGCCTAACCCTACAATAAATAACCTACCAAGCTTTAATAATAATGAAAAAAAATTAGACTCTTTAGAAAAAAGCCTAGAAATCTTGACAAAATCAACCATTGATAATGCGACTATCCTTAATACTTTTATGCAAGCCACTGGTCAATTGCTAATAGCAAATACATAAGCAATAGCTCATTTAGAAATGCAATTAGGATAGTTAGCTAATACTGTGAGTGAGAGAGAAAAGGGTAGATTGCCAAGTCAACCTGAGGCTAACCCTAGAATCCAAAATAATAAAAAATCTTAGCAAGGAGCCCAGATTAACCAACTAAATGCTATCCATACACTAAGATCTAGAAAATAAATAGACAACTAAGTAGGTACATTTGAAGTACTAGAAGAAGAAATAGAAGACCCACCATCTGAACCAATATCTGAACAAGGCTAGTTTGAAGAACCTAAAGAAACAGAACTTGATCCACGAGCAGAGCCCGTACCAAAATTAGTTGAACCAATACTTAAAATTGTAGCACCCTTTCCTAATAGATTAAAGTCTAACCCAAACTCAGCCCAACTAGATAAAATTTTGGAGGTCTTTAAGCAAATGAAAGTAAATATTCCTTTACTAGATATAATCCAACAAGTTCCATCATACGCTAAATTTTTTAAGGGCTTGTGTACCAGGAAAAAGATGACCACCATACCTAACAGAGCCTTTCTAGCAGCTAGTGTGAGTTCATACCTATCAAATCATATACTAATGAAATACAAGGAACTAGGGTCTCCCATTATTTCTTGCATCATAGGAAAAACCATCATTAACAAGGCTCTATTAGACTTAGGGCCGAGTGTTAATATACTACCTTATTTAGTTTATGAAAAGCTAGAATTAGATGTATTAAAGCTTATAGGAATGACTTTACAATTAGCAGATTGATCTTTGAAAGTACCAAGAGGAATAGCAGAGGATGTATTAATTAAGATTGGTGATTTCATCTACCCAGTGGACTTTGTGATTTTAGAAACTAAACCTATAATAAATCTAAATGACCATATCCCAATTATACTAGGTAGACCATTTCTAGCCACATCCAATGCCCAAATCAACTATCAAAATGGCCTAATGAAACTCTTTTTTGGTAATATGATCATAGATCTAAATATTTTTAATCTATCTGAAACAAATCAAGTTAGTGACCTCAACTTAATACAGGACAATATTTATGAACCCATTGACTTAAGTAATGAAAAATCTATCATGGAATTATGGGTGAATCAAAACTTTGTAGAATTTGAAGAGGTCAATGATTTAGCCACAATCAATACAAAACTTAGATGGGAGCCTCCAGTTGAACCATTGTCCAGACCATTAGTAGAGCAGACACCCAAGATAGAATTAAAAACACTCCCCAAATACCTAAAATATGTATACCTAGGTCCATCAGAAATCTTGTCAGTAATTATTTCAGTAGACCTAGATCCTATATAAGAGGAAGAATTATTGACTGTCTTGAAAAAAAATAAAGAAGCATTAGGATGGACCATGGCTGATTTAAAGAGGATTAGTCCCTCGATTGTTCAACATAGAATTCATCTATTAGATGATACTAAGCCAAAAAGAGATCCCCAAAGAAGATTAAACCTAGCCATGAAAGAGGTTGTAAAGAAAGAAATAATAAAACTCCTTGATAATGGAATAATATATCCAATCTCAGATAGTTCATGAGTAAGCCCAGTACAAGTGGTACCCAAGAAGTTAGAAGTTACTGTAATCCAAAATAATAACAATGAATTGATCCCAACAAGAGTTCAAACTGGATAGAGGGTTTGCATCGACTATAGAAAATTAAATACAGCCACCTAAAAGGATCAGTTTCCTCTTCCCTTTATTGACTAAATGTTAGAAAGACTAGCAGGACATGATTTTTATTGCTTTCTAAATAGATATTCTGGATATAACTAAATTTTTATAGCCCCTGAGGATCAAGAAAAGACTACCTTTACCTATCCATATGGAACCTTTGCCTATAGATGCATGCCTTTTGGATTATCTAATGCACCAACTACTTTTCAAAGGTGTATGACCAGTATTTTCTCAGACATGATAGAAAGATTTCTTAAAATTTTCATGGATGATTTTTCTATCTTTGGATTTACCTTCTTCGAATGTCTACATCATCTTAGATTAGTTTTAGAAAGATATAAAAAGAAGCATCTAGTATTAAATTGGAAAAAATGCCAGTTTATGGTTAAGGAAGGCATAGTCCTTGGTCATGTAATTTCAAAATAAGGAATAGAAGTAGATAAAGCTAAGGTTGATTTAATTGAAAACCTTCCAGCACCCAGATCAGTAAAAGAAATCTGCTCTTTTCTTGGACACGGTAGTTTCTATAGGAGATTTATAAAGAATTTTAGCAATGTGGCTTGGTCATTAACTAACCTATTAGCCAAAGATGTCAATTTTGATTTCACACTTGAATGTCTCGAGTTCTTTGAAAGTTTAAATAAGGAATTAACCTTGGCCCCAAGTATTCATCCATCTATTTGGACTCAACCTTTTGAGCTCATGTGCGATGCATCTGATCATGCCATAGGAGCTATCTTAAGTCAAAAGATAGAAAATCTACCTCGAGTGATGTATTAAATGAAGCATAGCTTAATTATTTAACAACCGAAAAAGAATTTTTAGCTATGGTATTTGCTTTAGAGAAGTTTAGATCCTACTTAGTAGGTTCTCATGTAATTATCTATACCGATCACTCAGTTATTAGACACCTTCTCTCAAAGAAAGATGCTAAGGCACGTCTAATTAGATGGATTCTACATTTGCAAGAATTTGACCTAGAGATCAGGGATAAGAAAGGTACAAAAAATATAATGGCAGATCATTTATCTCATTTAGCAATTGCACCAAATGAGAAAATACCTATTAATGAGTTCTTTCTTGATAAACAATTATTGATAGTACCATCAGAACCATGGTATGCTGATATAGTAAATTTCTTAGCCATCAGCCAAATTTCTATGCACTAGACCACTTAGGACAAGAATAAATTTTTTTCTCAAGTAAAATATTTTATCTAGAATGATCCATATTTATTCAAATAATATCCTAACCAAATTATAAGAAGATGCATCCCAGATGAAAAAGTTAGGAGCATTTTATCCTTTTGCCATGACCAAGCTTGTGGTGGTCACTTCAGTGCTTAAATGACAGCAGCTAAAGTGCTCAAATATGGATTCTATTGGCTGAACCTATCTAGAGATGCCCATGAATACTATAAAAATTATGTTAGGTGTCAACAAATAGGTCGGATCACTAAGAAAGATATGATGCCTATGAATTCAATTTTAATTGTAGAAATTTTTGATGTATGGGGAATAGATTTCATAGGACCATTTTCAAAATCTTTTAAAAATGAGTACATATTAGTAGCCGTTGATTATGTATCCAAGTGGATAGAGGTAGTACCATGCAAGACCAATGATAATAGGATTGTTATCAAATTTCTTAAAAAAAATATCCTATCTTGATTTGGTAATTCTAAAGCTATTATCAGTGATCATGGAACACAGTTTTGCAATCAATCTTTTGCATCACTGATGAAGAAGTATAATATTACCCACAAACTAGCCACACCCTATCATCCACAGCAAGTTGAAGTTTCTAATCATCAAATCAAGTTAATCTTAGAGAAGATAGTAAGCACTAATAGAAAAGACTGGTCTTTAAAACTAATAGATACACTCTGAACATATTGCACAGCTTTCAAGACCAACTTAGGAATGTCTCTATATAGGCTTGTAATTGGTAAAGCATGTCACTTGCTGATAGAATTGGAACATAGGACAATGTGGGCCATTAAACAACTGAATATGAACTTGGATATAGCCGGTGATCTGAGAAAATTATAAATTAATGAACTTGAGGAAATTAAAAATGAAACCTATGAAAATGCCAAAATTTATAAAGAAAGAACTAAAGCTTTTCACGATCAAGCAATTAATAGAAGATCGTTTACACCTGGACGAAAAGTTCTTCCACATAATTCTAGGCTACACCTATTTTTGAGTAAATTAAGATCTCGATGGGCTAGACCGTATATAGTTAAGGAAGTCTTCTCACACGAGATTATAGAGATTAGAAACCCAAGTAATGATGTTACTTTTAAAGTTAATGGACAATGACTGAAACCATTCATGGAACTTTCCACTGACACTAATGAAGAAGCTATGGTTCTTTACAAACCTATTTACTTGGATTAATTTTTGGATCTGCTCTGGTTGAAGATGTTAAACTTAGCGCTTACTGAAAGGCAACCCAAGTTTTTGCATTTAATATTTTTTTTTAATTTTTAGTTTACCTTTCTTTCAGAATTAAGTTGGAGGGAGAACATCAAACCCATACTGGAAGAATAATAAATAAAATCCAAACTAAGCCAAGAATATATTAAATTAGATGAACTTGTTCCTTATTATTTTTCTATCATTTATCATACTTTATTATTCTTTTCTCCATTGAGGACAATGGAAATTAAGTTGGGGGGAAGGATAAATAAAAATTTTAAGTCCTCAAGTATAATAATAATTAGTATAATGTACTTGATTTTGTATCAATTTAAAATTTTTTAGGTATTTTAATCAATGATTGGTTAATGATTTAGAAAATTTTTCAAATACTAAGGATCCAATTATGAAAAAAACCTAATAAATGATCAGGTCTATAACAAAATAAATATTTAAGTGATTCTAAAATCTTCTTCCAGCCTATAATCAATAAATAATCTTCTTTGTGTGGGTATGAAATTATTTTAAAAAAAATATGAAAAAATTTAGAAAAAAATTAAAAATAATATATGAAAAAAAAGTGAAATAAAGAGCAAGTTCTAAATATTGGTATTCTACTGAGTAATCGGATCCCATTGCCTAAGTAAGCAATGTTATTCACGTCAAAAAGTGGACAATGTGAAGAAGCTTATTATATAGTTAGTTTTAACCTATAGCCTGTTTGACTCGATTCAATAAGCTTGAGGGATGTTCTACATCTAGTACCCTAAAGCCAACTAGTTTGGAAGTAATTGATTCAAAGCTTGCTACAAGGGTCAAATAGAAAGCTTAAGGGGTCAAAATATTGCACTAACTATATATATATATATAAAAACTCTAGTCCATACTAAAGATAGAGAATTTAAAGAATAAAGATGAAAAATTATCAAAGAAAAGCTCTAATTTTTTATGTTCTTCAATTAACCATTATTTAGGACAGACTTAATAATCCGATGATGTATCTCCTAAATCTCTAACCAGGTATCAACTAACCTTAAGATGACTTGATGAAACGTTCATATCTTATCGAGTAGGTACATACTGATGCGTGTTAATCTATAGCTATGGCAAGTGCACCAGTCAATCAAGTAATAAAGTAAATGAGTAGAGTATCGTTCCTAGAGGATTGAAAAATAAGTATTGAAAAGCTCTTTTCTATGCTTTATTTAGAAGACCGATTTATGAGAATAAAAAATTAAAAATTAAAATAAATAAATAATTAAAAATTTTAAGAAAATAGAGAGAGTGTAATTATTAGAATTTTAAACTTAAGAGCAATGGATTACTAAGGCAATCAGTTCACCAACTTAGTCAATACAATATTTAGGTTATTAGATTAATTTTATTTCATGTGATGGTGGAGTCTCCTAGTTTATTCACTATCCTTTGGTCCAGGCATAGCAAAACTATCAATATTTATTAATTATCTTTTAATCCAGGTGTAATTTAAATAAATATTAATGCATTAAATTTTGTAAAATCCTCTAATTAAAATATGCTGCATCCAAAGCGCACTAAAATTTCCATATGCATATGAATTCTAATTTGATTCATAATACAAGGTATATAATCAAGAAGCAATAACGTAGATGTACTTGGTCCATAACATCTATGTTCATTAGATCAATTAGAAGATGGCCAGTAATCTAAAAACATTAAGATCAGATTTATATACTCCTCATGAATAAAATTTAAAATTAAAAATAAATCATACTGAATATTGCATCAAAAGAGTGGCTACACCTTAGCCTTAGTAAAAAAAAATTTAGTTCATGATAATAAATTTAAAAATAATAAATAAAATAAAAAGTATAAAGAAATTAGACTGTTTAATTACTAAAATTGATTGTCCATTGCTTTTGGTGTGGAAAACTTGATAAAGAAGAAGAGAAGCTCCTTGATCGATGTCTTGATTATCAGAAGAAGAAAAAATATAAAAGCCCTTTCTCTTCTTTCTCTCAAAACTCTCTCTCAAAACTCTCTGAACTCCTTTTCTTTTCCCCTATTCCTAGGCTCTCTCTTAAAATTCTCTTCCCAAAATCCTTTGTATTTTTTTCTCTCTACCTCCTTCTCGGCAACAGCAAGCAGCCCCCTTTTTATAGGCTAAGAGGTGGATTTTTGATGAAAATTCCTACCAACATTAGGATTTAGAACTCCTAGAATAACTTAAATAAGGCTTGGATCATTCTGTCCATTGGAGGGTGATCAAATGCATCAAAAATCACTTAAAAATCCTTTAAAATATCCCAGATCAAGTAGGAATTCATGGCAGCCATTGGATCAGCCTTTAGATGGATTTTAGACTATCGGATCTACTTCTGAAGGGCTTCAGGTGTTTAATTACAAATCGAGAACCATTCAGATCATTGGATCTTGATCGAGGGCTGCATCCACCATTCGTCAGTGCACGAGTTTCAGTCGTTCGATCAAATCCTAGTGAAAGACATCCATCGGATTAGGTAGAATTCTCAGATTATCCTCTGTAGATCATGCACGAGCCCGGTGTTGCGTGGATCGCTGCTTTCTTTAACCAATTGGAGCGCGCTTCTCCCTATGAAATTCCTGAAGTACCCTCTATAGTGGTCCACCATGTGCCATGAAAAATGCTGACGTCAGCTCGGCATAAGCATGGCATCAACGGTTGGTCTGAGTGCAGTCGAGCCAGATGGTCTGCTGAGCCAGTTTTTTTGAACCAATTTGAACTACACCGACTTTTTTTTATTTCCTTTGAAATTCAATTTCGGGCTCATTTGAAGTCTGTTTTGCTTGAAATTTATTTCATCTGAACCAAAAAAATAAGATCTTCATATTGGTGACCTTCTTTTATATATAAAATTAACAAAAGTATTAATTTTTAAAAAAATAGATTAATTTATTTTATAATTTAATATTTTTATTAGTATATTTTTATCATTTATCACACCCCCCAACTTAGTCATTGCTAGTCCCTTAGTAATATTTTATTTAATACCATGTTTCAATAAGATTATCCATCAAAAAGATAAAATCTAGAATTAAAGGTCAAAAAGTTTAAAAAATACCCCTAACGAAGCATTGAGCTTCAGAAGCAAATTTTGCAGCCAATATAATTAAAAATTTTCTTAGAGTACATTAAAGATTTACAGCACTTGTGTTCGTGATGACTAACTTTAGCATTTTAGGGTTAAATTAAAGGACAAAAGTATTCTCTCTTATCACCTATTTTGGTCAATTTTCTATACATTCCCAATTTTATACTCATGAATTAAGGTAGCTTTCACACTGCCCTTTTTTTTTTTTGATGTGCTGAGCATCCTGGCCTTCCCTCCACCATTTTACATGAATTTTTATACTTGATCTAGGTATAGAGACCCAGTTACTAGACTTTGGGCAATCCACATATACTCTATCTTTTGCACTTTATTTTTAGGCAGGTAGCTCTTTCCTTAGATTCAAGTTTTTTTGATTAGAATGTATATTAATTATCAATTTTCAATGATAATTGAATCCTCAGTTGGTTTATAATCAATACCTACTTTGTCTTGTTAGTGTGCATGTGCAATTAGAAGTGCTAATAGTCTTTTGATGACCTAAGTAGGCTGCTAAAAGTCTGACCAACTAATCTACTTTTTTAACTCGTTACATTCATTAGCAGATACTTCTATCTTTTATCACTTGTCCAATCTATCTAGATCAAGATTTTCTTCTTGACACATGGTTAATTTTTTTTTTTATACCCTCCAACTTATTCTACATTATCTCAATGGAGAAAGAAAAATAAAGGATGCAATAAAGGACAGGAAGAAATACACCTGATTTGGTTCAGTCTAGTTCTTTGAAGCTTTGAAATTTTGCTTGAGCTTTCATTAATTTTTCTCTGCAAAATTGAAAATACACACCAAAGCAGTAAAAGAGCAACAACAAATTATAGAAAAATAAAAAAAAAATGATCAAAACTAAAAAGAAAAGAAATGACCTATCTAATAGTTCTGATTTATAGTCTTCAGCTTGACTTTCTTTGAGTTCTAAAGTAGATCTTGTAATTGAAATGCTTCCTTCTCCTTCTCAAAACTTCCATCAATGTAATTTTTTAGCCTATGATCGTTTATCTTGAAGGTACCTTTTGATTCATCAAAGATTTCTATTGCTCCATATGGAAATACCTTAGTAATTGTATAGGAACCTATCCATCTTGATTTTAGCTTTCCTGGAAACAAATATAGCCATGAACTATACAAGAGAACTTGCTGTCCCTCATGAAATTCCCTTTTTACAATATGGTTATCATGCCATTTCTTAGTACATTCTTTATAGATCCTGGCATTCTCATAGGCATGGTTACGAAATTCATCCATCTCACTTATTTGCATTAACCTGTTCTTTCCTGCATCTTGTATATCAAAGTTAAAAATTTTTATGGCCCAATATGCTTTATGTTCTAGCTCAACAGGGAGGTGGCATGCTTTTCCATATGGGGACATACCAATAGATGTTTTATATGCAGTTCTATATGCCCACAATGCATCATCTAATTTCAATGACCAGTCTTTCCTAGATGCATTTATAGTTTTTTCTAAAATTCTTTTTAATTCCCTATTAGACATCTCTACTTGACCACTGATTTGTGGATGATATGGGGTAGCTATTTTATGAGTGACACCATATTTGTTTAACAGATTTTCAAATTATTTATTATAAAAGTGTTTACCTCCGTCACTAATGATTGCTTTAGGAGTGCCAAAATGTGTAAAAATATGCTTTTTCAAAAATTTGATAACTACCTTAGCATCATTAGTTGGAAAAGGTGCTACTTCTATCCATTTTGAAATATAATCTACAGCCACAAGTATATATTGATTTGAAAAAGAACTAGGAAAAGGTCCCATGAAATCAATACCCTAAACATCAAAAATTTCACATACAAGAATATTATTTAAAGGCATTTCATATCTTCTAGAGAGATTTTCAGTTCTTTGACAGCGGTCACATGAAGAGACATAAGTATGAGTATCTTTAAATAGAGAGGGCCAATAAAAACCTGATTGAAGAACCTTATAAGCTATTCTAGTTGGGCCAAAATGTCTTCCTACCTCCCAGTCATGATAATGATGCAGAATTTTCTCCATTTCTTCCTCTAGAATGCATCTTCTAATGACCTGGTCTGAACAATACTTATACAAGAAGGGTTCATCTCAAAAATAATGTTTAACAATAGATAAGAACCTCTTCTTTTGTTGAAAAGAAAGACCAAGTGGAGAAACCTTACCAACCAGGTAGTTAATAATATCAGCATACCATGGAAACGTTCTACCTGTTATAGCATAGAGGCGTTCATCTAGAAATTCCTCCTTGATAGGGCAAATATCTAATTTTTTCTCTATGTTGTTTTCCAATCTGGAAAGGTGGTCAGTAACTGAATTCTCTATGCCCTTCTTGTCCTTAATCTCCAAATCATACTCTTATAGCAAAAGAATCCATCTGATCAATCTGGGTTTTGTATTTTTCTTAGTAAAAAGATACTTTAGAGCTGCATGGTCGGTGTATATAATAACTTTAGATAAAATAAGATAAGAATGAAATTTGTCTAATCCAAATATTACTTCTAGAAGCTTCTTTTCAGTGGTTACATATTTTTGTTGAGCTTCAGTCAAAGTGCGGCTAGCATAGTATATAGTTTGAAAAATTTTATCCTTTCTTTGACCAAGTACTACTCCTATGGCTGTGTCTCTAGCATCACACATCAACTCAAAAGGTAGGGACCAATCTGGTGTTAGATATATGTGCCCTAGAAGCTAGAATTGGCTGACACTTGTAATACACTTCTAGGGGCAAAATTATAATTTTGACTATAATTAATGAAATGGGTTATTTTCTATCACATATGTGTATTTAGTGTCTGTGATACATCCTTTGAGTTAATGGTAATGATAATTCATATTTTCAAGAGTTGAAAATTTAAGACATGAATAATCATTATTAACTCATAAATTGCTCCTGACCATAGGATCATCATGAGGATGGTGATTGATCCAGAAGGTTGGTGTACGATCACTTCTCTTTAGTAGATGAGTCTTGAGTCTACGGTGTGGAGACACCGGAGCGAGAGTACAGGTACTCGTTAGAGAACGAGGGCACTGAGCGTGACCACCTCGAGTAGTCATTAGGGAAGTCTACCTTCTCGTCAATGACTGACTCGATGCTGCAGTAGTGTGTCTGGTTCTTTGACCTGAGATGCATCGGCAGTTCACCTTGAGGGTGTTATAGTTTGACTACACCATTACTCGGTCTCCTAGCCATATGGAACCCTGAGGTGTATGTTGGCTATAGCATGTTCATTGTAGGAACTGGATTGCATCAAGATGGGAATCTATCTACCTCGGTGGTAGAGGAGCAGCCCTATGATGATCATGAGAATCAAGTCCAGAAATCCATGGCCATGGTAGAGTGAAATAATAGAAAGAGTTTCTATTTAGATTTTCACATTGGACTCGAATCGAATGATTACATCATATGACAGAGACTAGGGTTTGACGAGTTCACCTTAACCCTAATCTGATCGGGGCTCAAGATAGAAGAACTTAATCACACAGGTAGCTGCACCAAGAGGTTCGCATTCAGCTCTGATGGGTTGCCACCATATACTGCTAGGTGTCACTGGTGGATTTTGGGAGCAATTAGAATGATTTAGATGATCGATCATTCTAGCTGTTCGAATCAGAAGAGTTCTGATCCATCGAAAGGAGTTTCGATGATGTCGATGATAGAGATCATGACATATCCCATTACCATACAGAACTGAACCTAACTGGGTCACACAAACAAGGGTTTGAATCTGGTGATCATCAATTGAACTGATCTAGTTCAATTGATCTGAATGAGATTCAATTAGGTTCAAGGAAATCGTGCTAGCACTCGATTGAACCTAACGTTCTTCTTTTACTATCATAAATAAGTTGTCCTGACTGAGCCAAAGGAGTTTGTGCTCAATCAGAGGCCTTCATATGGTCTGAATGGAGGTTGTCCAAGTCAGAATAGGTTGTCTTATTTGTAAGACATTACCTGCCATTTTTGGTCACCTGCCATTTCTTGTTCTTTGACTTTGGTCAAAAGTCTACCTTTGACTGGTCAAACGTTGACCATTGACCCTTTGACTTTTGACCACATGTCATGCACCTATTGGAGAGCTGGTGGGGGCCTGTCCCCCTGCCAGAACCTGGCAAGGAGAAGGGCGCACGCCAAGGGTGGCGTGAGCCCAAGTAGGAGGCGCCTAGGAGTCCTTGTTGGACAAGGACTCCACCTCCCTTTTGGATTCCAATCAGAGTTCTACTAAGAATCCAGTTTGACTGGTCTTAGGCACCCTCTAAGGAGGAATCCAGGGGTCTCTATTCCAACCAATCAGATTTAGATCTGATTTCACAAAGGGTTGTGATTGGTTGAGAGGAAGAGGAGTTGGATCACAAGAGGTCTATAAATAAGACCCTGCGCCCAACCCTAATTAAAAAAGAATGCAATTCAATTGAGAAACCCCACGCCCCAAGGCTGCCTCTCCCCTCTTTCTCCATGCCATAATCTCTTCTCCCCTTGCTCTCCACGTCCAAAAGAGTTTTGGACTTAGGTTGGTGCGATTCAGATCAAGGAAAGGCGATCAAAAGCAAGAAGGCTGCGCTGCTGCAAAAGGACGACTGCAGATCTTCAAAAGAGTTTTGAAGATCCTCCAGATCAGATCCAGATCTGATTTTTGGAGGTGTGATAGAGAAGAAGAGGATCTCCAGATCCAACCCGAGTGGATACCGGTAGAGGCCAGGCGCTTGCGTGGCTAAGATCCAGAACCTTCCGCTGCAATCAGGATCATCTAACAGGGTAATAGGATTACCCAAATCAGGTAAATTAAATTTGATTTAATTTATCTTATTTTATTTTATTTATTAAAATAATAAGAATCAGATCTGAAACATATCAAGATCTGATTGAGATCAAGAGAAAAATTTTTGAAATATATCTCTTGATCTGATCAGATCTGGAACGAACCTGGACCGGGAAATCAGGATTTCCCTTCAACTGGTATCAGAGCCATGGTTCTAAATTGTTTAGATCTGATTTTAATTTTATTTTAATTAGAAAATAAAGTGATTTCAGATGTCACATGAGATGTGATCAGATCTGAAATCAGAAAAAATTAAAATTAAATGATTTGGATCTAAGAACATGAAGATATGCATGACTAGTTCTAGAATAGAATAGTTCTATAGAATAGTTTTGCATGTCTTTGATTTAATCTGATTAAATCATATTTTAGATCTTCTTATTTACTATTTTCTGATATTATAAGTGTTATAATAACATCTGATAAACAGCAAATAAAAATTATTTAATTTTAAATATCATATGAGATATGATAGATGCATGTCTAGACTAGTTGTAGAATAGTTCTACATAATTGTCTAGATTAGAATTTATTTTGATTAGATCAATTTAAATCTAATTTTTTAGATTATTATGAGATAATTTAGATCTGAAAACATGCATGATTTGATACATGAGATGTATGCAAAATATGCCATTGATTAGATCTAAATTTGTATATGAGATATATGATATAGATCTATAACTGTTTTGTAGATTTACATGTTCCTGATTAAGGCGTTCCTCTTGGCCGTCCGGTCATAAGAACGAAGAAGGGTTTAAAGGCCCTCTCTTCCCATTCGATGGGGTGTTCTTATGACGTGTAGGGGTGCTGCGTGTTCGTCCTTAATCAGAAACCCAAAACTTACTTTCTGCAAAACCCTAGATCCTGAAACCCTAGGATTTATTGTGCATATTTTGTTTATGAACCCAACTTAATTAAGAATTAAGTTTATGGAATATTAATTAGGTCTAAAATTGAGAATTTCAGATCTAAGACATATTCATAATACTGGGTTCGGGCTTGGGTAGCTCAATTAGGTCTAAGCGGTTGATCAAACCGAATCAAGAGTTGGTTAGATGGGATCAACAATGCTTAAATTGACCAGCCTAATAGGATTAAGTCTGGGTCAAGATCGAGTCACGATCAAGCAAGACCTAATTAGGCTCAGAGGTTAGAGTCTGGATTGTAGGCTAACCCAATTGGTTCTGACTCAACAATTTGGTGTCTAAGGTAAGTTTGGCACAGACGACCGACTGGTTTTTAATTGGAAGCTACTCGACCTGAATGCGTTCTTGTGCGAGTTAACGGCATATTCCTTCCACCGGTCTCACTTACCTGGCCATATCTGTTGACACAGTTCTGATCTGAGGTGGTCAATAATCCGAGCTAACCCATGCCACTAGGTTAGTCATAATTGTTATGACTAAGCCAAGTCTAGTTTAATGAGACCTGAATCAATTCTCCCTAAGAAAAGATTAAGTCTGAGGTCTTCCACCATTGTAGACGTGCGGGCCCTTCCCGGGGTTGATTGTTCTCGGCTGGATACAGTGGCTCAGTTGCACCGGGAAGATGCAACCATGTCTATTAGGCATTGGATGCTATGGGCTGGAGGATGAGTTGGGCTCAATATTTCCGGATACGGTGAGAGACTCCAATTAGGAACCCAGTCTATGCAAATGGTGGGTCTGACTTAACTAAGGAGTGGATCAATATTCCGGATACGGTGAGATTCATGAATTAGAGACCAAGTTTGGGTGCACCATGATTAGAGAATCATTGAACAAGAGTTGTTCACTCATTGGCTAACCCATCACCAATAACTGTTAGGTGAGGTGATGAGTCAGTTGGTGAGACCGCACCACCCACTAGAAATCATCAATCGCGGAGATTTTCGCATCTCTACAGAGGGAGTGTAGGGATCCGAGAAAATAGTGGGAGCTAATTTGTTTAAAAATAAAATCCCTAAACAAATTGGTCAAGTCAAAATTACAGTATCTAACTAGAATCTTTGACTCTCTACAGGAAAATGTCTGCGTCCAACCCACTGGCACGTATCCTAGGACACACATAGACTGACTGGACCCAATTATAAAGATTGGCTCAGGAACTACAAAATTGTTTTGGGTTCAGAGAAGTTAACACATGTTTTGGACCAGGACCCTCCCACCTTACCAGCTCGTCCATCCACTGTTGAACAGAGAGCGTCTCTGGAAAAATGGATTGACGAAGATAATAAGGCCAGATACTTACATGTTGGGCTCGATGTCTGATGAGCTCCAGCGCCAACATGAAGATATCGGGACTGCTCGCCAAATGTTGGCTCACCTGCAGGAGATGTTTGGTGAACAGAGTCGCGCAGCCAAATATCAAGTCACGAAAATGACTTTTTAAGGCTAAGATGCGTGATGGGCAGTCAGTCCAAGATCACTGTCTGACAATGATCAAGGACATGGAAGAGCTTGAGAAGCTCGGTGTGAAGTTGGACTTGGACTTGCAGAACGATATTATTCTGCAATCCTTGACTGATGCATATGGGCAATTCATCATGAATTACCACATGCATAAACTTCAGAAATTCCTTGGCCGAGTTAATGAATATGCTGGTTACCGCTGAGCTTTCTATGAAAGGTTCTAAAGGCTCAGTTCTTGCTATGGAACGGACTTCTTCCAAAAGAAAGTCTTATGGAAAGAAAAAGAAGTCTGTGAAAAAGCAAAAGGTGGAAGGATCAAAGAAGAAGAAGGCAGAACCGAAGAAGAAGGCCGATGGCAAAGGAAAGTGTTTCTATTGCAATCAGCGACGGCCATTGGAAGCGAACGCCTTACTTACCTAGCCACCTGAAGAACAAGAAGGAAGTCCTTCTGGAGGTATGCTCGTTATGAGTCTAAACTTACGGTTTCTTTCTGCATCCAGTTGGGTGCTTGACATCTGGTTCTAGTGCTCATCTATGCACTTCTATGCAGGGTCTTGAGGATAGCAGGAGGCTGAGGGATGGAGACATGATCCTATGCATCGATAATGGAGCAAGAGTTGCTGCAGTAGCCATGGGAACATACCCTCTTTCGATTACCATCTGGTTTAGACTTATTTTAAAAGACTGTATTATGTGCCTGCCTCTAGCAGGAATTTGATTTCTGTTTCATGCTTAGCACAAGAAGGTTATGTGATCACCTTCTTTAAGGACCATTGTAACATTCTTTATGAAAGAAATAAAATTGCAAATGATTTCCTTATTAATGGTCTTTATCAGCTACATATTGATGTACCTATTCTAACTTACGAGCAAAACGTGAATGCCAAACGACTAGGGATAGTCCAAACGATAGATATCTATGGCACTTGAGATTAGTCATATAGCAGAAGATAGGATCAACAAATTGGAGAAAAAGGGGCTATTGAGTCCATTGACTTCCGAGTATATCCAACTTGTGAATCCTGTCTTCAAGCAAAATGACTAACTCCCTTTTGTTGGACATGGGGAAGAGGGCCACAGATCTCCTTGCCCTAGTACATACTGATGTGTGCGGCCCATTCGATGTGCCGGCTAGAGGCAATTTTGTCTACTTCATTACCTTTACCGATGATCTGTCTAGATATGGGTATGTGTATCTTATGAGACACAAGTCTGAAGCTTTTGAAAAGTTCAAAGAATTTAGACATGAAGTAGAAAAACAAACTGGAAAAGCCATTAAGGTTTCTTCGATCAGATCGAGAAGGTGATACCTTAGTCGGAAATTCCTAGACTATCTTAAGGAAAATGGCATAGTCTCTCAATGGACTCCACCAGGAACACCTCAACTCAACTGGGTTTCAGAATGGAGAAATCGAACTCTATTGGATATGGTTCGATCCATGATGAGCTTCACAGACCTCCTGATTTTCTTTGGGGACATTCATTATTAACTTCAATCTATCTACTGAATAGGGTTTCCTCTAAAACCATTCCTACCACATCGTATGAGATATGGCACGGTAAGAAACCAAGTCTGAGTCATCTCAGAATTTGGGGTTGTCCGGCTCATGTCAAAAGACAACAAGCGGACAAGTTAGAGTTTAGGTCCTTTAGAGCTCGATTCATAGGATATCCTAAAGTCATTAGGATCTATTTATACATTCCAAAAGACAAATGTGATTGTGAGTCGACATGCCTATTTCTTGAAAAATAGTTTATTCAAGATAGTGGCATTGGAAAGCAGATTAAGCTTGATGAGAAAGTCTCACAAGTGGAAAGAGCTAAGGACCAAGTGGAACCAAATCAGGTTGAGCCAATAAGAACACTACCTCCTCCACCTCGTAGATCGGAAAGAGTTTCCCGTCCTCCTGAAAGATACTTAGGTATTATTTCAGGGGACGTAGAGGAAATGTTCCTCATAGGTAATGGTGCTCATGGAGATGATCCCAAAACCTACAACGAGGCGATATCAGATATCGACTCCGAGAAATGGCTTGAGGTAATGAAGTCAGAGATCGACTCGATGCGCTCAAACCAAGCCTAGACCTTGGTAGATCCACCAGAAGGAAGAAACCTATTGGGTGTAAATGGATCTTCAAGAGAAAGATTGGTGCAGATGGAAATGTGGAACATTCAAAGGCTAGGACTGGTGGCAAAAGGTTATAGTCAACGGCGAAGGCATTGACTATCAGGAACCTTTCCCTGGTAGCTATTGTAAAATCCATCCGCACATTGCTTGCTATTGCAGGCCTATTTGATAGAAATTATGGCAAATGGACGTGAAAAGGCGATTCCGTAAATGATATCTTGAGAAGATATCTATATGGAATCAGCCGCTATGGTTTACATCAGTTGATTACTGATCAAAAGGTTTGCCAAGCTGGCAAAGGTACATATATGGGACTTAAAGCAAGCATATCGGAGCTGCGAAAAACACTCGTTTCAATGATGTGATCAAAAAGTTTGGTTCATCAAAAACGAAGATACCATGTGTTTCCAAAAGGGTCAGTGGGAGCGCTGTTGTCTTCCTCGTTTATACGTGGATACATCCTCCTTATGGGAATGATATTCCCATGTAACATCATCAAAGATGTGGTGTGTCCAAGGAATTCTCGATGGAAAGACTAGGTGAAGCATCCATATTCTAGAATTAGGTCTATAGAGATAGACTGGAATAGGATGCTAAGGACTTTTATAGAAGATGGTACATAGGGAAGTACTAAAGAGGTTTAGTATGGAAAAACTCCTAAGGGGATTAATACTTCAACATGGTATTCATACTTTCCAAGAAGATGTGCCCCAGCACACCTGAGGAAATAGAACCGCATGAGCCAAGATCCTTTAATGCTTCTGCAATTAGGGAGCTCATGTATGCCATGCTATAGCCATTCCGTGAGTGTCACAAGCAGATATCAGTCAATTCCAGGTGAAGAAACAGGACTACTGTGAAAGTATCTTAAGTACTTGAGAAGAAACTAAGGATATGATGCTTGTCTTTGGTAATGGTAGACTCCAATGTCCAGGGATACACAGACTCGACTTGCATGTCTGATATAATGATCTGAAAGTCGACATCGGCAGGACTGTTTGTATTGGAGAGTTCCTAGCAAAACAGGTCGATATCATCTTCATCCGCGATTAACCTGAGAAATTAGGTTTATTGAGTCAAGAAGAGCTCAACCCTCCGCAGATAATATGGCAGGCCCACTTTACAAAGCCATCTGGACACTAAGAAATTCGAAGGCCCATCTTGAAGAAGATGGGACTTAGGATTGTAGCCAATTGGCTTAGGATAAGGGAGATTGTTAGATATATGTCCCTAGAAAGCTAGAATTGGCCTGAGACTTGTAATAACACTCTAGGGCAAAAATATTAATTTTGACAATATATTAAGAAATGGGTTATTTCTATCACATATGTTGTATTATAGGTCTGTGAATACATCCTTTGAGGTTAATGGTAATGATAATTCATATTTTCCAAGAGTTGAAAATTTAAGACATGAATAATTCATTATTAACTCATAAATTGCTCCTGACCATTAGGATCATCACGAGGATGGTGATTGATCCAGAAGGTTGGTGTACGATCAACTTCTCTTTAGTAAGATGAGTCTTGAGTCTACGGTGGTGAGAACACCAGAAGCGAAAGTATAGGTACTCGTTAGAGAATGAGGGCACGAGCGTTGACCCACCTCGTAGTATCATGTACGGAGTCTACCTGCCTCTCGTCAATGACTGACTCGATCTGCAGTAGTGTGTCTGGTTCTTTGACCTGAGATCATCGGCAGTCAACCTTGAGGTGTTATAGTTTGACTACACCATAACTGATTCTTACCATATGGAACCTTGAGGTGTATGTTGGCTTGAAATATTCATGTAGAAACTGGATGGATCAAGAATGGATCATATCACCTCGATGGTAAGAGTAGCCTACATGATCATGCAGAATCAAGTCCAGAAATCAAATGTCCATGGTAGAGGTGAAATAATAGAAAGAGTTTCTATTTAGATTTTCACATTGGACTCGAACGAATGATTACATCATATGAAGAGACTACGGGTTTGACGAGTTCACACTTAGCCTAATTCTGATCGGGGCTCAAGATAGAAGAACTTAATCAGATAGGTAGCTGCACAGAGAGTTTCACATTTCAAGCTCTGATGGGTGCCACCATATACTGTCAGGTGTCACTGGATGATTTTGGAGAATTAGCATGATTTAGATTCGATCATTCTAGCTGTTTCGAATCAGAAGAGTTCGATCATCGGAAAGGATGTTCGATGATGTCTATGAAGAGATCTATGGACATATCCCATTACATACAGAACTGAACCTAACTAGGTCACACAACAGGGTTTTGATGTTGTGATCATCAATTGAACTGATTAGTCAATTGATACTGTAGAAGAGATTGCAGATTAGGTTCAAGGAAATCGTGCCTATCACCGATTGAACCTAAACGTTCTCTTTTACTATTCACAAATAAGTTTCTCCTGACTGAGCCAAAGAGTTGTGCTCAATCAGAGGCCTTCATATGGTCTGACTGGAGTTGTCTAAGTCAGAATATAGTTGTTTTATTTTATTAAGACATACTGCCATTTTTGGTCACACTGCCATTTCTTGTTCTTTGCTTGGTCAAAAGCTACCTTTGACTGGTCAAAACGTTTGACCATGACTCCTTTGACTTTTGACCACATGTCTTTGCACCTATTTGGGAGAGCTGGTGGGTTGCCTGTCCCCTGCAGAACCTGGCAGGAGAAGGGCGCACGCCAAGGGTGGCGTGAGCCCAAGTAGGAGGCGCCTAGGATCCTTGTTGGACAATGGACTGCCACCTCCTTTTGGATTCCAATCAGAGTTCTACTAAGAATCCAGTTGTGACTGGTCTTCAGGCGCCCTCTAAGAGGAATCTAGGGGTCTATCCAATCAATCAGATTTAGATCTAATTCACAAAGGGTTGTGATGTGTTGAGAGAAGAGGAGTTGGATACAAGAGGTCTATAATAAAGAACCTTCGCCAACTAATAAAAAAAAAAAAGTGAATGAGAATGCAATTCAATTGAGAAACCCAACCTCCAAGGCTGTCTCTCCTCCTCCTTCTCCATGCATAGTCTCTTCTCACCTTGGCTCTCACGTCCAAAAAGAGTTTGACTTAGGATGGTGGATTCAGATCAAGGAAAAGGTGCGATCCAAAAAAATCAAGAAGTCTGGCTGCTGCAAAAAGGACGACTGCAAGAATCTTCAAAAGATTTTGAAGATCCTCCATAATCAGATCCA